>JAIXMP010000010.1:1200000-1511846 GCA_025677815.1 Phascolomyces articulosus | reverse complement strand
CCTTTTTCACCCCTTTTCCTTTTTTTCCCCTACTCTCCAACGTATCCAACATCTGAAAATAGTCGTCCACCTAAATAATTGAATTAAAATGTTTTTCAGTACATTAATCTAATCCACAACAAAAAAAAAGTATGATTTGCCTATTTACTTCAGCATTACGGAAGGACGGCTTCTGCTTCCGCAAAACACCAGTTGAATCGTCGTCCGATACTTCGGGCGACATGCACTCCATACGGAGGAGCGCCTCTCCACCACCAAAGCGTTCATTTAACGATTCAGCATTTAATCGCTGAATCTTTTGACGAGTTTGGAGTTTCTGGATAACACATTTATCTGTAAATAATTATTCTTTATATCTATATCATTCGGTATTTTCATAAACTTGACACTAACTTTCCACATTCTTTTATAACGTTTTCTTTGCGTTGCAACACGAACTTTATCTTCGTTTGGACGTCGGAACTCATCTCTTTGTCCGGTAAAATACGTATGGATCTGCTTGCGCAGTTCCTTATCATCCAGCACGCAACCAGCAGCACTTCCCCTACAATACGCCATGATGATACTCGTCACCTCCTCATTATGCGTCTTTCTAAACTCTTGGTTGTAGTCATAACCACCACCGCCCCGAACCATCAATGCATGTCGCTCAATAATATTATTCTATATATTTTGAATAATCGGTATATTACACATCTACAGAAAAAAGATATTGAACTAAAAAAAATATGACCATACGATGACTATCTGCACATCTTTTTTATTAGGGCGCTGTTGGAGCACCGGTGTTTCTGGTGCTTGCTGCACCACCTGGTTTGCCATTGCTGCTGACAAACCCTCCAGCTGGATTTTCATTGCAGCGTTTTCCGCTTGCACGAACGAAAGATCCATTTCGACGCGGCGAACATGTTCACGCATGACACTAAATGTCAAGCGATCAGCATGCTGCTCACGACGATTGCCTGTGGCGTTGCTGTTGTTGTTGTTGGAAGAAGAAGACATCTAATAAAGAGGTAAACAATGATAACATTAATTTTTATGAGAGAAATGAGATGTTAATAGAGACTAATAGATGGTGTCATTTTTACTTTCAAAAGAATACGAATGAATTTCGACGGATAAGAAAAAAAACAAAGTGGATTAACTGAAGTAAAATAAACATGATGCTTTTATATGTAAACCGGATTGGATGATTGTTTATGGTAATAAGTATGCAGATGCGTATATAAACGTGATGTACCTCAATTGCTTCTTACTCTCTTTCTTTCCTTTTTTTTTTTATGAAAAAAACAGCACTTTTCTTAATCGATTATTTTACAAGTACTCCCTCTTAACACTTTTCTTTTTCTCAATGGTGGCGATGGAGTAGATTTATAGTACTTTCAAATATTCTGTCGAACCATCCCCATCCACTTTCCTGTTACTTGTTAGTTACTGAGTTGATATCCTATCATCCATCATGGTTTTCTATCGTATTTTTATATTTTGATATGTAAACACTGTCTTTGGTCTACTTCAGAAGTTAAGTATTCTGCTTTTTTTTCTTTTACTTTGGTTGTTTACAAACAGTGCGATTATTTCTATGTTCCCATACTGACGCGTTTTCTTTTTTTTCCTTTATAGATACAATTACAATGGTATCACTTTCTAACTTCACCGCCGTAGTATATATTGTAAGTATTCTTTTCGTTATGGCCCCTTCAATATCATATGGACAACTGCATTTTTCCCTCACTCATTAACACATTCATTAATTGCATACAGTAGATTAAAAATCAAGTTGCCTTTTGTTTTGTAATTCAAGAAATCCATCCGTGTTGAATTCCTTTGATTACACTCAATTTTCTTTTGCTTCCCATCTATTTATTTCTTTTCCATCTGTAGATAGATTCTTTTATTAGATCCATTATTTTCATGATCATTTCATTTTTATAATCCATCCATAGAAATAATATTAATATAGTTTCATTTTTTTTACTAAAATTAAAATAATAAAATCATTTTTTTTCACTACTATTCTTTTGTGTGCTATGCCTATTTTTTATTTTTGCTATAAAAAAATGCGATCCCGAACAGCTTCATTCGGTTGTAATAAATAATATGGACATAAATCGTTACTATATAGTATTCCTCGAAAGGCAATCATAAAATGATACCTGATATCACATGGTTAATTATATTTCACAAATGCACATCATCGTAAATGCACATCATCGTAAAAAAAAAACAATGCATGCGGACAAACTAGGTTGATACCCCCAATTTCTTTTTACTAATTTGTATTTAGGAATCAGGAACTCAAAAAGTACCTGATTCTTACGGAACAATACTTTTTATTTAGGAATCAGGATGTACCTGATTCCCATACTTATTCTTAAGAATCAGGATGAGAATCAGGTACTTTTTGAGTTCCTGATTCCTAAATAAATTTGCAGTGATAGATATAATCTATATTCTAATATTACACTATAATATATAAGTTATAATAGTCTATCTATGATGAGCACTTTCTTATAAATAGAGAGATTATTTTTTATCTTAATAAACTTTAGTTCAATATTTTTAGGTCTTATTAACTTACTTATCTCCTATTATTTTCTTTTATTTATAATATTTCTCTCTAATATAATAGTATTATTTATTAACCTAGATAAAAGTTTACTATAGACAGAACTAGTTTATAATAGTCATTTCACCTTATCTTTATCCTGAGATATAGTTGTCAAGGATATATTATAGTATAAGGTTTTAGATTATTATATAAAAATTATTAAGTATAAAAATAAAAAATATTAATTAATTTATAGCTTTTATTAAATTTTATCTATTATTTATTCTTTTTTTCTTTCTTATTTTAATTTAGATATTAATTTTTAATAAAATAAAATATAAATATAAACCCTTTGGCTAATAAAATTTAAGAAAAAAAAACTATATATTTTTATTTTATAGTTTCTATTATTAAATTTACCTAATAACTATAAACTTTGCTAATTATAGTTAATAAATACATCCATTTGAGATTACAAACATCAAGAGTCAGTTTGTCCGAGTGGTTAAGGAGAGGGACTTGAAATCCCTTGGGCTCTGCCCGCGCAGGTTCAAACCCTGCAGCTGACGTTTTATCTTTCTTAGACGTTTGAGTTTTTTTAATTTTTTTGTCACAATAATACCACCACCAATATTACTACTTCTTTTACTGTAGCCACATTATTCTTCTTTATGCTTCATCATAACCGCAGCATATCTCTTTATATTATTAGTGAGAGTCCCTCTTTCCTTTTATAATTCTATTATCATCGCCATCCACAGCTTCATTGTTATCATTAGTCGTTCATATAATAACACCATCACCATTATTATTATCATTATCATTATCTACAGTAGTTTAGAAAAAGGTATAAATACTGTATCATTTTATTAAAATAAAGAGCATCTTCTATCTATCTTATTATCTCATACATAACTTTGTAGTTATATTCCTTCGTGGTTATTTCTGTGTCATTACTTATCTGTGTGGTTTATCTTTATGGTTTTGACTTATAAAAATTATGACAATTTGTTGCTTTTATTATTATTTTTTTTCGAATTCCCCCCCTTTTTTTTATTTCCATTTATTTTCTTTGTTGATGGGGAGGAGGACGATGACAACAGAAGATGTCGTGTAGTAGCAGTTGTTGTCGTGATTATGATGGTAATAGTAGTAATACTATTTGGCTTTTTTGCTGTATTATTATACTTAGTAACCATCAGTAATAATGTAACCTTTTAGTAGAATTATAAAACTTTTGGTACTATATTATGTTATAAATTTAAATAACTGGCACATCAAATATAATAATATTGTTTAAGATTGAAAATAATTCTTTTACAATAGCAATAATTTATACCTTAATTGGTATATTCAATCACACAGATGTGACAATTGTTAATGTACCACTACTACTATTACTATTTATCATAATTACTACAGGAATCTTCGCACTTTAAACTGCCAGTGTGGACAGTAAAGCAAAATACATGTTTAATCTAATACGATAAGTCTTGCGCAAGACAATCGTGCGACATACGCAGTGGTAATTAATAATCAGTATACTTATATTTATATTGGATAAAGATAAAATAGTATAGCAAAAAAAAAAAGGAAATAAAAGAAAAAACATAAGAGAGGAAGAGATGATAAGTGAGAGTGAAGAAGGTAAGGCTTTAATAAGCAATAAAAAAATGAAATATTCTATTTTTATAATGTAGCGGTATTCTATCTATCTATAATATATTATAATTTAAAGTCTATATCATGATATCATGCTGCAATGGGCTATTGTTTTATATAGTAACTACATCTTGCTACTATTCTTCAGGATTTGTTTTCATAAAAAATCTAGATATTTTATTAATCTGACGATAGCTGCTTTTTCTTCTTCTAGTTACTATGGAGGAAATATGGTTGCTCATTTATAGTTGCATGCTTTAATTAGGATTCATAAAATCGTTATGCTTTTTAGAATAGTGAATACTATTTTACTTGGTTCTCTATGTGGTATCCTATCGAGAACCGTATTTCTGGAACATTATATTATGAAATTAACTTGATTTATTAGCATGAAGGAGGGTATCTGCTGTTCAGACTTCACGCACAAGGTTTTTCTTTCTGAGAAAAAATAATATTATGAATCTTTTGCTAACCTAACTAAGGGCCATTCAATTTGTATGTAATCCGAGAAGAAACTTTTGTTTAATTAGCTAAAATGAATAAACAAGCATATATGAAAATAAGACCAAGTAAGCCTAGCGTTTCTTGTATATATCGAATATAATATAAATGAGCAATAATTCTAGTGAGTGCTGCATCGATGTATAATTGTACATATTTTTTTTTTGAAATGTAATACTATACATGCGTCAAAATTAATGATCGTGGATAACAAAGTTACAGTTAATTTAGCATATGATTGAAGAGAAACTCTTAATATAAAAAAATTATACAGCAATGTTTTTTTCTTTGTTTTTCTCTTGCATGATTATACTCATGTACATAGCACCATTTCTGGAGATTATACTATAATTGACATAAAGCATGGTTATATGTAATTTATCTTATTACTAGGGTCAGATTAAAATTTACTAAAGGATTTTATAAGGATACGTATTACGCATGTAAGAGGGTGTTACTAATTAACTCCTTCGAAATAAGATAGCGTAATAATAGATCGGGAAAATTGAATTGGGTATGGTGCCATAATCCAATAAAGTAAAGGGAGTGTGAGTCTGTGGTACCCGAACGCTTTGTCCACAAAATAGAACCCAGTCCGATCATCATCACGTTTATAATCATTATCAATATATTTATATCATGGTGATTAGTAAGGATAAGACAAAGAATAATAAATATGGTAGAAAAAGAATAGTATTAAGATCCAACTACAAATATCCTAGTAATAATATGGAGTGCTGTTATTATTATTATATATATAAATAAGTTAGAAACAAGGGGGTGTGTTTTAAATATATAAAAAAAAGTGCTTCACCCAAAGGAAAAAAAGTGCTTCGGACATGCTAGGTGGAGTGAGAAAGAAAGAGAGAGTGACTAGTAGCAGCTGGTTGCTGAAATAAATTCGTTTTTTTTGCCTATGAAAAAGGGCTTCTTTTTTCGACTTACTTTCTGGTCAAAAAAAAAAAAAACCCACACACCATGGGTACAAATCCTTCTCCATTAACTACTTTACAATTAACTTCACCTTTACCATCTCCCTCCGCTACACCTGGTCGTCCCGTTATTGGTGCTGACGATCAAGCTTTATCTTCTCATAGTGGCAATAATAATAATGACCCAAATCTAACTACCATGGAAGGCGGCGCTGGAGGCGGAGGCGTAGGCAATAACAACAATAACAACAAACGAAATACAATCTGTTTACAGCTTCCACCTGTTGTATCAACTAATATTGATAATGACAAATTTGTACAATCTCACCCTAATCATAAAAACCATCGAAGTTCACTTCCTCCACTTGTCTTTAATCCGCCATTAACCCACGGAGATGCTCTATACCCCTTGGCTAATATGCCAACTCCATCCATGTTACGACAGTTACCTTTTACAATGCCAGGTGCACGAGGGATCTTTGAAGAAATTGATTCGTCTGATGGTCAAGTAAGTTTTTCTTTCTTTCTCTCTCCTTCCTATATGGGCATTTATTTTTTCTTTTTCTTTTTTTTTTTTTTTCACCATCCCTGTAATGGGGTTTTCTATGGCAATAATAAAAGAGAGAAGACAGAGTTTAACCTTGTGAGCTTATAACGTTTTTGTTTATAGATCGCTGTTCATGTAACCGGTGATATTGGCCAAGCAGTCAATCAATCACCACGAAAACGACCGGTATCTTGGTTTTCCAAAGAAGAAGATTGGGAGACCAACCTCAGAAGTTCAAAAAGGACAGAAACATCTGTCAGAACACTCGGACCACGAACAAAGCAAGACGAGGAGAATGAGGAGGACAAGCAGCATGGTCATCACTATCATCACAATCACCCTTTACAAATGGATATAAGTAATAACTTGAATAATAATAAAAATGATGATGAAAATGATTTTCAAGTGCCAGGCAACGAACAGCTGTTTGCATCATCTTCATCTAACATGTTTCCGTCAAATATACAATCTCCCCTACTTCGAACAAATGACAATACCATTTCTACTGATACACCTACTTCTCCAGCAGTAGTAACAGCATCAACATCTTATGCCATCGATAATCCTGAAGAAAGTCCAAATTCCGCCCTTCCATCTCCATCACTATCACCTCTCTCTTCTGGTCCACAGGATATTGTTTGGAGCCAAATAGATGATGATACCAACAACTCCCCAGAAATGATACCCTTAGACAAACAACAATCACCACAACCACAACAACTTAATCTATCTACTACTAATACTATTACTACTATTACTACCGCTACTGAAGAAGCAGCCGTCGTTCCAAATTCACATCATCATGATCATCAACAAAATTCATCTACATTATCTACATTTTCATCACCTACTTCTTTGGCCACCCACATGTTTGATACATATGCCCAACTTCCCCAAAATATTCAAAATTACTTTCTGGTGCATTTACTCCGGCGATCTCCCATGAGCTCTCTTAGACTCTCAAACTCCGCTATTCTGCAAGCCCTGAGGATGGATATTATTGCTCGGTTACCCACTTTTCTTGCCCACCGCATTTTACGATTTGTCGATTTTACCACATTATGCAGAGCCACTACTGTTTCAAAAACATGGCATAAACTCATTGATAATAATCTTGGATTATGGCAAGAGAAATTTACAGAAGCAGGTTATGTTGTAACACCTGACGAAGCAGTAAAATTCTTTCCAACTATCGCCACTACATCAACGAATTCAAGTTATAATAATGAAGCATCAGCATACAAAGAACTTTACCGACGTCATTATCGAATGCGACTCAATTGGAAATACAATCGATCTAAACGCTTGCAATTGACGGGCCATCCCAACAATGTTGTAACGTGTTTGCAATTTGATGATGACAAGATTATTACTGGATCAGACGATCGTAGTGTCAATATTTATGATATCAAGACGGGTCAACTTAGACGCGTGCTCAATGGGCATGAAGGTGGTGTATGGGCGTTACAATATGTCGGTAATACTTTAGTGACAGGGTCGACCGATCGTACCATCCGAGTATGGGATATTGATACAGGTCGGTGTCGCCATGTTTTTGGTGGCCATATGAGCACAGTACGATGTTTAACGATTGTTATGCCCACACGAACGCGCTCAGGACACATGGAACCACAGCGTCCCATGCTTGTGAGTGGATCCCGCGATACCACCTTGCAAGTTTGGATGCTACCAACATATGATCAAAACGAGCCGCAACATCAGCGGCGGATACGACACTCTTCTGTCATGCCTCTACATCATACAAAATCTTATCCACTCGAACCCATGACAGCTGATTCGGATGATCCCATGGTGACAGAATGGAATGATATCAGTAATAGTAGTAGTGGACCAAGTACAAGTAGTAGTAGTGGCGATTACCCTGGTGCTCCATATCATGTCCATACATTGACTGGCCATACCATGTCCGTGAGAGATCTTGCCGCTCATGGGAATATTCTTGCAAGTGGTAGCTATGATAATACAGTACGGCTGTGGCACTTGGAAATGGGACAGTTACGACACGTGCTCGTTGGCCACGAGCAAAAAGTGTACTCGGTCGTCATTGATGCAAAACGAAATCGTTGTATAAGTGGAAGTATGGATTCCACCGTTCGTATTTGGAGTATAGTAGATGGATCCTGTTTGCATGTATTAGGAGGTAAAGAACAATATGATATATATACTTACTTTTATGTTTAGTGCACAGGATACATTAAAAAACAAACAAACAGAAGGACTCATAATTTTCTTTTTTGTTTGTCATTAATAACAAATAGGACACACAATTCTTGTTGGCTTATTGGGTCTAACAGATAACTATTTGGTCAGTGCAGCTGCTGATCAAACTTTGCGTGTTTGGTCACCGGATGATGGTGAACGGCAACATGTGCTTATTGGCCATCAAGGTGCCATCACATCATTTCAACACGATGAGCATAAAGTGGTATCTGGTTCAGAAGGCGGTTTAAAAATGTGGGATATCAAGACAGGGAAGTTACAACACGATTTAATAAAAAATGTCAGTGGTGTATGGCGAGTTGCTTTCGATGAAAGACGTTGTGTTGCAGCTGTCAAATGTGCAGATAATATCACTCGTTTAGAAGTACTGGATTATGGTGTTGATGGACTTGAATAATTACTACAGCAAAAAAAAAAAAAGAAAAGAATACCCTACCCTCCACCACTCTTTCCAATTCTCACTTTATTTTATCTTTCATATATTTGTTTTTTACAGCTCTCTAATTATATAATAACACACAAAGCACAAACATCTTTTTTTCTTCTTCATACCAAAAATTCAAATCAAACAATAAACAGTCATTCACTCACTCACACAGACATTCACATACTTTAATTATTACATACATATAGTAAAAAAAATAAAAGAAATTAACAATAAGAATATATTTTTTTTATGCTTTGAATATAAATTATATAATACATGCTATATACAAGAAAGATATGCTGATGGAATGATTCAAAAAAGGACCTTATTGTTTTTCTTGTTTCTTTTCTTCAGCAAAAAGTTTTTGTGCTTGAGGTGTAAACATCCCTCGGCCCGCTAATAAATCCACCAATGGACGATGTTCAAACCACCAAGCAGTACGTGGTTTTCTATTCTTCATATCGGTGATAGGCAATAGACTATTTGTCGAATTATATCGAACATCGGCACCCCAAATACCCACCACAGCAACGGACTCTTCACAATTGGTAAGTTCAATAGGTACCGCCTCGTTATTAGCATGGGCCTTATCAAGTGCACAGGATGAATGCTCTTCAATAAATTGAATACATCGTATTGCCAATCGGGTAGCACGAATACGATCCAATGGTGATGGTGTATCGCCCTGTTGAATATGACCTAATACTGCCGTTCGCGAATCGAACAACTGGTGACCTTCATCCTTCAGAATATTGCTAATGACATCGGTTGTATATGTATCGCTCACATCCTCCGTTCGTAAAATAATACGACCTTCTGACATGTCTGGATCATCATCGAAATAGAGTGCCAACAAATGCTTGACATCTGATTGCAATCTTGATAACGAGATACCTTCTTCTGGAATATAAACAGTGTTGGCACTGGATGCGATACCACCTTCCACCGCCAAATAGCCCGATTTACCACCTTGTACTTCAACCACAAACACACGTCTACGTGATGATCTAGCTGATTGACCAATAGCATCACATGACGTAACAATAGCATTCAATGAGGTATCGGTACCTAGTGAATAATCTGTACCGGGAACATTATTGGAAATGGTAGCGGGCAGATGGCAGACAGGGATACATAAAGATGGATAAAATTTACGTGCTTTTTCAAGTTCGACCAAGGATGAAAACGCCTCAAATCCACCAATAACCATTAGCCCCTGAATCTTATTCTTTTGGATTTGATAGGCAACCATACCCATATCCACATCCACACCGGGAACATGTCGATTTGTTCCTAGTTCAGAACCACCATGGGATGTCCATCCATCGACACCAATCCATGTCGCATCTTCCATCGTACCACGTACAAGACCTGAGAATCCATTAAATACAAGAATTGGATGATGGCCACGATTGAGAGCGTAACGTACAGCTGTTCTTGTAGCTGCATTCATACCACCTGATGGAGCGCCAATATGTAAAATAGCCACACGCATTTGTTGATGTTTTGGTAAAACAATATGATCGCTACAATCATCCAAAATAGTACTTGCTGTAAATGCGTTAAATTCTTCAGCAAATTGCGGATCACGTAATTCCATAGCACGGGCAAAGTTCTTTTCACTGATAGCTTTGGCAACTTCATGAGTCAATTCAACGGCTTTCATGAGCGACGTAGACATAATTTGGTTATTACGACTAATGATCAAAGGGGAAGGTGTATCGGGTTTTGAAGTCAACACTGCACGTACAGCTTCCACGGATTGAATAGTTGCTAAGATACGATCAGCAGCGCATGGAGATCCACCTCGTTGAACATGACCCAAAGTTGTCACACGCGTATCAAGACCTAACCGATCTGTCAAGATATCTTTGATCTCTTCTGATTTGATAGGCTTAAGTGAGTTATCCAGTGCTCCCTCTGCAACAATAATGATGGTTTTGCGTTTACCCAGTTGACGATGGCGTTGTGCAACTTCACATAATCTGGATCGCCAATCTTCTTCACCTGGCGGTCGTTCGGGAATAAATACAAAATCTGCGCCTGTGGCAATGCCTGCCATCAATGCTAACCATCCACAATGGCGACCCATCACTTCAACAACAAAAGCACGTGAATGGGACATGGCGGTTGTATTGATAGAATCGACAGCTTCGCAAATGCGGTGTAACGAGGTGACTGCGCCAATGGTAATATCTGTACTGCTCATATCGTTATCAATACTGCCGACAAGGCCGACGATGGTCAGATGTTTATGTCGTTCGGCTTCTTCTTCGGTAATTCGGTTTGTCTTTTTTAAATTCTCAACATGCGTTGGCCATTCGGATCGGAAAACATCAGCACCGGTAAGTGAACCGTCGCCGCCACATACAATGATAGAATCGATGCCTTCTTTAATGAGGTTTTCTGCACCTTGAATACGACCTTCTGCGGTTTGGAAAGCTTTACATCGCGCTGTACCAATCGATGTACCACCCTATTTTTGGTAGTATATTAGCTTCTGTATGTCATGCCATACATTAGGTTTTTCTTTATTACAAAGAAATTTATCATATTTACCACACGCATCCAACCTCGTACGCTCTTCCAATCCATTTTTCGAATTCGATCACCACCATCCACCATTCCTTGAATAAAATAATTATTAATTTTTTTTTTATATTTCTTGTCAATATTTGTATTTTTTTTCTTTATTACCTTGGTAGCCTTCATATATAGCATACATTTCACATCCTTTGGATATACCATAACGAACGACTGCACGTACACAAGCATTCATACCAGGAGCATCACCACCTGATGTCAAGATGGCAATTTTACGTGGTAGTGGTTCGTTATCTGCTTTTCCATTTAATATTGGTGAACCTTGTCTACTGCTGGATTCATGCAATAAACCAGGAAATGCCAGTTGACTTGTAAACAAAAGTACATTACCCAATGGGTCCAATGCATATAATTTTTCTGACTCCGACGCTGTATCCATTTGTTGTTGCATGGCAGCACCTAAACTTTTTAATAATGCACACGTCTTGCTTATATTTTTAGTGACCAACACAATGACTTGTTCTTCTAAACCCCAATCAATATCCTCTTTGGGTTTTTTGTCACAATCAGCAGCAGAAGCAGAAAGAGATAATTTTATAATCAAGTTATTGGTAAAATGACCACTGGATGCTTCCAATTTGAGCCATACGTTGCGAATATGTTCTCCATCATCAATGTCGTCTTGGTAAAAGTCACCACTGGGTTGTACCTTGTCATTACATCGTAATTGATCAAGACATTTACGAAAACCAAACGATTCATAAAATCGTAGTGTATCATCGAATTTGGGTGGTGAATTGGCACGTAATGATATATAAGAAAATCCGTCCGCTTGCATGCTTATATGTTATTTGAATTAATTATGTGTTGATAGTCAGAAAAATATGAGAAAATGGAGGTATGTGATTATATAGAAGAAGAAAAAAAAGGCTGACACGTTGAAATTCGGTTTTTTCTTTTGCCAAAAGTTAAAATCAATGATATAAAACATGGGTGTCAAAAAAAAATATCTCCATTCTCGAACGTCATTTTTTATTTCATATTCTTAAAAATAGATTGGAAAACCCTTGAATAAAACAAGGTAGGGTGTATGCTTGTAGTGATATATATGCTTTGTTGTTATATGTAATATATGGGGAGTATATATATAAATGTAGTTATTTAACATAGAACCCTTGGCTCTCCATGATAGCTGTTTTTAACATGAGCTCCAATTTATCCTTGGTCTCGTAGCGATATAACACCAATTGATTGAAACATGTATGTGCCGATGGTAATCGATTACAATCTTCACCACCGCAAGCAATCTTGAAATTCATTTGTGTAGCTCCTGTTGCAGGTATACGATCGCTTCCAGTGACAAACATAAGTAATTTACGTTGCATTGATGGTTCCATGGCTTTCATAATACTCCAGAAATGTCTATTTATGAACAATAAAAACATAGATAAATAAACCAGGTCAAACATGTTTGTTCATCTCACTCATTTTTTTTATAGGTTTTACATACTGTATGGTATCTTCCTCTAAGTCAAAGCCTTGATATTCCGTTTGACCACATAAATCATCAATTTCTAATGGTTCATCACTTCCTCGTACCAACAATTCAATTTCTTGAGGTCGAAACAAGGATAATGCATTGCCACCACACACATGATAAAATCCTTGCTGGAAAGCACCAAACTGTCGTTCCACACTTGAATTAAGAACATGGTTCACATACAAATCCACAAACTGTTGACGATTATCATTGTTGACCATATGTTTTGAACCATCGGGTATCAAATCAATTGATTTGCGTTGACCAAACATATCTATTTCAGCGACAAAGGCTCTACAAAAGGTACTTTCTACATCGCCTTCAAATTCCAAAAGTTGGCGTAATCCACGCGCTAATCCTGGGCGAAATATTTCCAAATCAGATAAATCCACAGGATGACCCAATAATTTTTTATAACATGCTGTTGGTAAATGGATATCCAAAATGGTGGAATTGTAAATTGCTAAGCCCAAAACGGTACCCACGAGGAAATATTGTGATTCGTTTTCAAAACTTGTTGGGTTGAACCAGCATAAATTGGAATCTTCATCATAAGTAAACATTCCGTACTGTGGATCAAATAAGGATCGTACCAAGAGTAAGAACCATTCTTTTCGAAGACCACCTGCATCTACACCTTCCTCTCCTATAAATTCTATTCGTAATGATTTCTTGAGATCCAATTCGTTTTGTGCAAGCTTTATATAAGGAAGAAAAAGAAAGGTATTTGTATGTATAGAGAGAGTAAATTGTTGTTATGATCAGATGGAGTCGGATAACATTAAAAAAAATGAATCAATGTGCGTGTATATTCCTTTCAGCTTTTTTTTTTTTACCTGGCGAAGTGAATCATCAATAAGGTTTTCTCTCCTCACTCGTAAAACAAGGTAAGGCATGGACGCCTTTTGATGGAAAAGCATATTGAAAAATGCTTCCCGCCATTTTGTTTCCATTTGTCGTTTTGCGTCTGCTTCGAGAATTTGCATCTTAGCACCCATGCTGATCAGAAATGGGTATTGGCAGAATGCAAATTTTCTGCTTTTAAGAATTGATATCATCATATATAGATTAGTATTTTTATGTGGGAGAGTGGAAGTAAATCATGATAGCAAAATATAAACTAACCCTGATCTAGATTGCCATGATTCAAAATCTGCCAAAAGATTGACATAATCTACCATTGTATTATAAAAATCGGATATTGGTAACTTATTCGATTGAAGATTTGCAGCAACTATATATCATAAAAAATAAAGAAACTATCGTTATCAGTACAAAACAGAGTTTTTTTTATTTCAGTGGATAGTATACTACTACAAATATATATATGGATACTCACACAATAAAGCCATAGTACGCGCAGCACTTGATACTTTCCATTCTGATTCATAAGCAGCCGGTAATCCTTGTTTACTTCGTTGTGCTCGAGTGACTCGGTATGTTATAAATGCATGAACAAGGTGCACTTTGTTACTAAATCCTTCGGTGGTATATCTATATAAAATAAAAATGATAATTTTATTATTATCTTATTTTCTTGCATGGGGTTTTAGGAGTTAACCAACATCATCCAATAAAATAATAATAAGAAAAAACGTTACTTTGCAAACCAATTGACAAGTCCTTGATGACATTCATTGTTAAGACAACTAAGAATACCAAATACCCTTTTTAAAAGATTATGATGATATTTTGTTTCTGCATGAAAATTATGTTGGGCTAATAAAGGGTTCTATAAAAGGTACCATCAGTTATGATTAGCCTAAAAATTCGATCCCATGATTTCTTTGGGATTGTGTGTGTGTTGTTGCGTAGCCCTCCTTCCTGCCCCCTTTTTGTTAGAAAAAACCCATTTTACCTCTAGAATAATCAGTAAAAATCGAATATCACTCATCCTCCTTAATGGAACGGCGGGTCGTTTCAACAACTTGTCAGTTGCGGTCATCATTCCTCTTATCACATTGACAGGCTAAAAAAAAAGCCATTTATACCATGGATGTAAGTGGGTTAAGCCTATCTTTCTGTATTTCCTTGGCTTTTTCTTCCCGCTTTGTATACATCACTGGAAAGAAGAAAGAATTTCTACTATCCTTACCAGACTTAATAAAATTCTGTATGCATCACGAATCTCTGTCATATTTAATCCACTATCCTCTAACGAAGTTTGTTCACCCTAGTTTGTTATACAAGCGTACAGAATATCAGTTTTTCTTTTTCTTTTTTGTTACCTATGTAACCTATTCTCTTTTTGCAAAAAAAAAAGGAAAAGATAATTACATTGGAGAAGCTATGGTTTAAGCAGACCCAGCTGCCAAAAGCTATTTCAACCAAATTTTCGACAGGTTCATAATATTTTTCACGGTCTTTTGGATCAAGTTCCTCATTTTCCCGTCGAGCTGCCTTTTCTTTAGCTGAACATTTATTTACCAGGTGTTTTAATTGTCGAAATGTAATAGGATCATTTGTTATCTGTTTTCGAATATGTGGTTTTAAGTCATTGACAGTATCGCATACAGGACATCGAAACCGAGATACCGTTTCCTGGTAACGAAGTTCACTACAGTAACAATAGCGTGCGTTTTTTTTAAAAAAAATGTTATATTATCAATATTTTAATGATCCTTTTCTTTTCTTTTCTTTCGTACCTGCTGCAACACATGCATTTTCCATGCGCCTAAAAAAAAGAAAAAAAAGTAAGGCGAAAAAAACCAGCTTCTCTTTTTTTATTATTTGATAGTAAAAACAACTGTATATATAAATCTATACCATATCAGGATTTTGTTCTTCTTCATTAGGTTCTGCTTCAGCTGTAATGGGTTCTTTTTGTATTGGTTCCTTATGATGAGTTGTTGCAATGGCTGCGACTTGACCAGGTAAGTAGACTGTTGTCGGTTTTCGAGCGGAATTGGTTTGTCCAGTTGTCATGTATGAATTACTATTAGTTCTATTGACAAAAGTGCCATGTATTGATTGTCGCCACGGTTCAAATGAAGTTGTATATGTACCAGTGGACTCTGTCATGTCATTGGTTTCCATGCAAATGATAAAAAAAGTGTGTTAAAAAGAAGAAGAGAAAAAAAGTTGAAAACTCAAGTTGGATTATATAAAAGAGAGTTGGATAGAGTGGTTTCAATTCAATACCCGAAAAAAGAAGGTTATGGGGGGTTGAAGAAGCCAGCCCTTTGCCATGTTTTTTCTTGGCTTGGAAGTATATATAATAAATCAATTTATTATTACATCTTTTCATATATCAAAAAAAAAAATAGGATTGTTTAGCATTTAATTGTTTATTAAATAAATTGATTGTGACGGTAGGGATTAAACACCAAATTATTATTATTAAAATAAGGATTCATTTTCCTTGAAGTAGAGTAGCAGTAATATTTTGATGGTGTAATATTGTTATTATTATTATTTATAAGACGCTTATGCTGTGCATTGATGTTGTGTGTAACCAAAGTGGCGTTATCTTGAGGAAATGCAAAAGTTCCTTTTGCTTGTTATTATAAAATACTAAATGGTTGAACTTTTCAGCTTGGTGTCACATCAATTTCTATTTAGTGATTTAAGGGGAATTTAGCCCAAGCGCCTGATGAAAATTACATTGTTTTTATACTTGGTATTTTATGTACTTATAATCTGGAGTTCTTTTGGCTCAAGTAGAATCACTTTGTGTTTCGAATCAAGGTATCTTTCATCATCAAATATTTAATTTTATTGTACAGAATTGCATTTGTTCTCTTAGCATCCAAAATTTTACTTGTGTATTATTATGTCCATAGTGCTGTTCCTTTCCATGTGGATGGAGCCAATAAACATCAAAACTGACACTATTATTATTATTATTATTACGATTCATGAAAGTATCAGAGGGCAATGATTGATGACCCACCTTTCTGCTATCTCATTATATTATTCGTATCTGTAAACAGGGCGTTGACTTAAAATGTTTACTATATATGGAAATTTACAATGTTTGAAAAAAAATGAATATAATATGATATGATACACAATAGGGGTGTTCATTTATAAAATGAAAAAGTGGGAATGGAATGAAAAAATCAACTAATTTCTATAAAAGGAATACACTTTCTTTTTCATTTCCATTTTACAATTTTTCATCTGCAAAAACGCGTATAGAAAAAGCTGAATGAAAATTTTCATTCCATAGCAAGTTTTCCATTTTATAAATGAACACCCCTAAAATATTTAGATAAAAAGATTTAGATCTTGGTTTGTTGTATAGCATTGCTAATTGTCCATGTGAATCTTTATAACTTGATTTGATATATTTATATTGTACTGCTCTCGGCAATTCCATTAATCGAAAATAGTTTTTGTTCTTTTGTTTACCTACTTACAAAATATTCAGCTTCTTTTTTTAAAGAATTCGATCTTGTTTGCAAGACCATAATTAAAAGCTAGTTGTCTTTAATTTCAATTACAAGGTCATTTTTAAAAACGCAATAACAGAAAATTCAAGATCAGTTTGGGCCAACTCCTTTGTGGAAATTTATTCAACCTTGTCCAATAATTTCAATTTATTTTAGCCGATAACTTTTAGCGTTAATGAGTATATCATGTTGCCCCAAGGAAAAATACTCTTTTCCAAAATCCTTGCCAGTATCATCCAGCACACTCAATAGGATTATATCCTATTCTTCAGGGGAACTCGACAACTGAAGTTTAACATTGGAGCCCAGTTAAAAAAACCGAACACAACATGTTGAGATATGCTTCGTTGTAAATTTCGATCGAGTGATATCAAAATAAAAGAAAAGATTATTAATTCCTACTATTTTATCTACTCATATCAGTCCCACTCTCATTATCTCTCAACTCTTTCCAATCTTGTTTGTTATCTTATTACAGAAGACAAGACGGTTGGTGCTAACAACAGCTCTATAAAGCTTTTGAAATTACTTTCAGTAGCTAAAGACAACATTTTTACCTTTGCAGCCTCGTAGAAATAATGAATAATAGCATTACTAACTGTTTTTGTCGTTCCACACACATTCAATTCGTTGTCCAGCCAGTACGTAACCATTTCTCCAAGGTTTGCAATACAATTTTCTTTGAAGATTGTGTAAGCCAATTATTCAAATATTTGTAATAAACTATTACATGAAGGTTTAGAAAGTGACAATGATAGGGATACTCCCACTGTATCATTTAGTATTAAAACAACTTTTAGATGAAGGAAACTAAATATAAGCTTCTGAAATTTTAATTATTATATATATATTGATGAGTGGTGTTCTCATCTTCATTGAATTTAATACATGTATTATGATTGTAGTGTCAAATACAATATTAGCTTAATTATAATTTAGTAGGACCAAACCATTTTTAATAGGGTATATATGTATTAAATGGTAAAGGAAGAGATGTGCTCACATTGTACGCGAAAAAACGCGAGCAGGGGGACCTATTTTTTTAAATCATGCACCGCAGACGTGCAGCAGGAACAGATTCACTCTTTCTGCCCTATTCTTCCGCAACAACTACACTTCACCCCTTTCTCTCAACAACAAATAAAATAAATGATCAACAACACACTGCCTTTTACAGAACAATCCCAATTTTCATTCCCTGTATTCCATTGGACGAATTTAAGAAAACAAGCAAAACAGATCATATGGTGTCCAACACAAGATCTTGCTGTCATTGTATTTGTCGATAACACGATCGCGTTATGTAGAGATGGATGGTTTCCGATCTGGGAAATGACGGCTCCTGAAACCACTGAAGTTACTGCCTTAGTATGGAATCCTAATGGTAAATTTATATCATTTATAAATGCAAAAAAAGTTAAAGACAAATAGATGCTGGATTGTGTTTTTTTTGGAATTGAATCAAAGTTTAGAATAAAAGTTGTTAATTCACGATTTTTATGTTACATTGAATATATAGGCGAAGAATTCGCTATAGGATTCTCGAACGGTTTTGTACGACGAGTCGATGCGACTTGTGCTCAACCTAAATATGCTGTCTATTTACCACCACCTATAACATCATCATCCAGTTCAAAGTCGTCCATGCGATCTGGTAATATAAAAATTACATCACTTGCTTGGGTTCAATTTCCTCGAAAAGATAAAGATCCTGTTGATACCATGGTAATCAAAGCGTACCAGAAAGTTAATAGGGAATGAAGGAAGAGAACTTATGAAATTATTTATATATTAAAAAATAGTATGGATTTGATTCGAAAGCTATGGAATTTACTCATGGCATCCCTGCCCTGAATATGGAACCACCAGATGAACCAGCGTATGTAATTATTATTATAAAAAATGTATGCTATATATCGAGTGCTGAAAACTCTAAATATGATGTAATGTATTAGTCCTCTCGCCCCATTTCTTAAACAAAAAAAACCTCCACTTCCTGATCCACCCTCGAAAGCATCTGAAGATAAACACACACTGTTACTAGTAGGTGATAATCATGGGAGAGTACATTTAAGGTAAAAGCAAAACAAAACAACCCATTTCTTAATTTTATGATAAAGAGTATATATGTTAAACACTGAACAGTCTTAATGGGACATACCATATAGGCACCATGAGTGTTCGAACGGATGGAAAGTCTGTAAGTCTTTTTTTTTAATATAGAATGGTGGTGGACGGGTTTGTTAATGATGAAATTTTTAGGTTGGATCATAGGTTTCAGAGAAATAATCTTTTTATGTTAATAAACTATTTTTACTCATATATATATAGAAGGACAAAGGAAGTGTGATATCTGCTGGAACAGAACCTACATTATCAAGTATGCAAGTACTTGTTCAAAAATCTACCGAAAGACGAGATATGCTTTCCATTGATTCGAGCATTTTACTTTCAAAACGAAACGAATTATGTAACATTGCAGAAGAGCAAAAACATGTGGATTTTCTTTTACGATACATCAACCATTGTGTGAATTTGTTGATTAAGCATCATACAGCAATACAACGACTTGCTGAACAAAGTTCTGGCGAAATATCTCGTCTTTTATTGGAACGAAATAGTAAGTGATTAGTTTTAGAAAACCCACGGTAACGGGAACGAATATTTTATTTATATATTCTCTCTTTTTCTCTCCAATAAGGTCAAATGGACCCCATGCCACAAGTTGAACTTTTAGGATTGATCTCAACTGGAAATACAAGTGAGCCAGTACATGCATATTTTACCCAATACCTAACAGATCAGGTAATATATGATGATGTCATTTTTTTAAAAGGATAATCACTACACATTTCTCTCAATTATATAAAGTATTTATATTCATTCATCTATTTCTAATTATTAGCAAGTTAAACGTTGGGAAAGTCGTAGCAGCCAAAGTTATGGAAGTTTACAAAAAATTATAAATGAGTATTTGGAACCTGCTTGTTCTCGACTTCTACATCGTCTGAATCGATTAAGAGGATATAGTTTATGGTAAGTTTTTTTCTTTTGTAAAAATGGCATTGATAAAAGAAAAAAAATGAGATGTAGCTCATTGTTATTATTTAAGGAACGAGCGATATTCTGAATTGATAGATACCAACGTAATTGAATCATGTATTGATACAGCCCAATTACTTTTAAAACGATTGGTATTTTATCGGATATCGATCGACAAAGTCTGTCTAGAGTTTCGAGAGTTTATCAAATGGGTCCTTCATAGTGAGTCTTTCCCATCTTTGTTTGTTTTTCCACTCCTTGGGTCATTATTTAACTTATGGATTTTCTGTTCAAATTTAGTGGTTGAAAAGTTAGCAGAACAAAATGGCGGAGAATATCAAAACCATCCGGATGCAGTGGCGTATGATCCATGGTTAGTTGTTAGTTATATAAAAACATCATTTGCAACAGATGGTTTGGCGGAATATTTCACAGTATATCCAGGCATTGAGCGAACAGGTAATGAACGAGGAAAATGTGGTATAAATGTTATATCCAGGAGCGAATGGTATACTTTAACATGTAAATCTATGTGAGTTTAGATGAACGATGGAGACATACAGGTTTCTTGCAACTCGTCAATACTTTAACGGAAATGTGTAATAACATGTTGGATCGACCATCCAATATGATCAGCAGTCAAATGCGTGTATCACATAAACACTCTATACAATTCAAAGATCAGCAAATCCAAAGGAAAAGTGCTCGATCCTTTGCTTCTTGGGTCGCTGCAGAAGAGGTAAGTTTATGAATATAGTGCAATGATGATTGTTTTTCCTCTTGAAAATGGGGTTTATTTTCTCATTTTGAGCTTATATATAGGAATTTCAGTATTATGCATTTGCAAGAGAAAACGATCGAGGGGCAATATGTAAGTACTGGGTTCACTTTTCTTTCTCCCGACTCTACTTAAATTATGATCATCTATTCATATGAGAATGATATCTAATAATGCCTTTTTAGTAACTATTATTAAAAAATCTCTCCAAGAACCATTTATCGTTTCTTATGCCTCTGGTCGTTTAGAGAATGTGCAGATACATGATATAGAATTTTTGGATGCTCAAGAATTAGGATTAGTGATCGAATCAGCACGAGGTAAAAAAAAGAAAAAGCGTGAGGAAAACTGTGGTATGAGGATTTATATCAGTTGTAAAGTTATAAATTGAAAGAGAGATATTGATACTTTGGGTGTGTTATTACTTTGGATCAGCTTCAAGGTCATTCCTTGCAACTATCAATTATCCTGATCTTAGTTACACAGCACTTAAAACGGATCTATTAGTGTCTGGTGACACTTCAACAAAGGTAAAAATATATATCTGCACCATTTATAACCACTTCTTGCTTTATTTTATTTACCATTTTCTAAATTTAATTTAGACACTTATTGCTCGACATATGGAACTTGCTAGAGTATCCAATGCGGTATTTGGTTCTAATGGACGACCAAGACGTAGAATTATGGAAGCGATCGGGTCTAATAAGAAAGCTTATGTTTTTCTTATGGATGACTAAAAGAGAAACATAAAAAGTCACCTTATTAACATACTATTATATTAATACTCTACTATATTGCAAAAAAAAAAAAAAAATAAAAAATAAAAATAAAAATAAAAAATAAAATCAACTTTAGGCATTTAATACTTTAACGGGTAGGTGTGAGCACAGAAGGCTGCAAACCATATTATTATATAATTTCCCAATAAGCTTTACCATATTAATCATTACCATAAACTATGACATACAATCCAATAACAATTACGTTACATGGATGATGTTAGTTTTGTAGTTATAATAATGCTAAAAATGACCATAGTTTCATTAGTAAAAAGTTCACCAGCAAATAAACAGACAATCTTTTTTTATATATGCACGGTCTATCCATAAGTATCGATTCTTCAGCCACAGAATGTAAAACTTGAAACCAAAGATGGGGAAATTGAGTTCTGTATAAATATATAAAAAAAAGTGAGGTGCACATTGGTTGAGAAGTGTTCTCCTTTTCTTTTTTCTTTCTCAAAACATCAAAGAATCCATTATGCGAAATATTTTATTACGTCTTATTACTCTAGCTATTTTTATGGCTATTACTTTGGCTGCACCAAGTATCTGGGACCCATTTGACGATGATCCATGTCCTTCCCCAGAGCTAGGTTGTGCTCCTTCCCATCCGACACCGCCAGATCCATGTCCTGTTCCTGAGTTGGGTTGTGCTCCAGATCATTGATAACAAAGAAGAAGCAGGTTCAACCCAGATATTATATTATATGCATAAGCAAACATTCCAAAACATTACTATTATTTAAAAATAGCAGCAGAATATTTATTGAAGCCATCTGTCAATAAAAAAAAAACGAGCTTATTACTTCTTACATCTCATTGATTATCCACGCATTTGTCTTTCTCTCTCCTTCTCAGACTATAATACTTCTGTGTAGCACCATGTGCACCAGTACAGTAATAATTAGTGACAATTTTTTTTTTTGACAAGTGGTCCACGTACACATATTTGCCTTTTTTTTCTCCATAAAAAGTAGTATAAATAGTTATTTTTTCATTCTAAAAAATTCTTTACGCGTTTCCTTTCACAAATATAATGTAAAATATACATTAAACACTTTATTTAATTTGTATTGCGCAACGTATGATATTTATATAATATGACCATATATATAGGACAAAAGGTGACGGTGTGACCACAGCGGTGAATTCAGTCCTTGATGACTATATCAGACGAGCTGATATCGATTTTCCAGCCATCAATAAGAAGAAACAAACACAGACTTATTAGCAACAGATAGTTCTGTTGACAAGTGCAACAGGTTCTTTAGATGCATTTATACTACGAGACTTAATTTATTCCCCACAAGTCAAGATAATATATATATTGCCTTGTACGGTGATTATCCTCCAATCGAGAAGATGCGTTGATGGAACGTCACGCAAAGCCTTTTAAAGATCGATTCTTGGACACCTCATTGTTAACATCTTCCTTCTCAAAGTTAATGTACTACCTATGGCTTTGGATAATGAACCATATTTGGGATGTAATTAGGATACATATAACAAACTTAAGAACGAAGTCATCATTTTATAAAGGAAATTAAAAAACTAACATTCAATTCGATTGATATACTATGGATAGAATAAAGAGAACGGTGTTTCGAGCTCTTCATCAAACACAAACAGCAGCAGTCCCCAGCATCATACTGAGGATAAAAATGATGATAGTATTCCAGTCGTTGATAGGGGTTATGCATTGTTACAATTGAAGGATTACATCATTGATTTTTATCGGATTTTCAAGTACACGGTAGATTTTGAAAGGAATGTACATATACATCATGCATTTCTAACAAAAAATGCATTTCTGATATCGTCATCGTATCATAGGGGTAAGACCAAAGTATTTATTCCATGCTGTGTTGTTGGATACCAAGGAAATAAGCTAATGATATTTTTCTTTTATTATAACAAAAATAATAGGTGTCATACAAAATATTTTTATTAAAGATGATATATTTTCTAGACCACATATTACGACCCAGTGGACATTAGTTGGATACCAGTATTTATCCCTTATGATTGCATGTACTATCCTATGCGATGTGCTTTATGAGCGATTGGGAGCTCGAATATTAACTATTATCGGATCACTTTTGATTTTTGTTGGCTTTATGTAAGCAGGCCAGGCAACATTGATAAGAGTTTATATATCTTAATAAGAATATTCTGCAGGTGTAATTATGTAATTCTTTTTTTTTTACTCACAGAGATCAGAATATATATTATGTACCAGTAGATATGGCATTTGAGTTTATCATTAAGTGTTGCTGTTAGTGTGAGTGTGGCCATTTTGCATGGAGCAAGTGGACTACTATGTACGCTTTTTTTTCTCCTTATAAAATGGTGTTAATCACTTATTAATTTTTTTTTTGGGAAAAAGCTAAGTCTCGCTTCGTTGTACCCTACAATGGTATGTAAAGAAGCCAGGTGTTTCCTTTGGAATCCAATGTAATGGTCCCTGCTCCTTGTTTAATTAGTCATGCCATTTGTAATCACAAAAGTATATAATAAACTTGGGTATCAATGACAAAAAAATATAATTTCTCTCCTCTGTTATTACAAAGTTATTATTTAAAAAGTGATAATGACGATAGAATGGAATATTATATTTTTTTATCCGTTTCAGGATATTTCGTGTTTTAGGACTTATTTCTCTTGGTTCAAATTCCATAGCAATTGACTTTCTTAAAGATAAAAAAAAAAGAATAATCAAGAAAATTCAACATATAGCATAAAAATTTCGATCTAGATATTTAGAGTAACGTAAAGATGCAATTGTGGACTATTATTTCACCACTCACTTTAAGTGCTATATATATCGTATTTGTTTTTCTACCATGTGTGTATAAGATAATAGGGAGTTTCTAATTATTGAGAAAGAAGAAGGAAAAATGATAGCGAGATATATTTGTGATTTAATATTGGTATGTTACTAAATAAATTCATAAAATGCAGCGTATGGAGCACAGGACTTTCAGAACCCAGGCTACAGCGACAATCTCAATTTTATCAGTGGCAGAATTTACAGGACGGATTGCTAATGGGTACATTCACTATTATTATATAGAACAAACTGTCAACTTTACTAAGATAAAAGGAGTGTTGATCATGGATATAAATACGCTGGATTCAATTTTTTTTATAGAATTATAGCTGACCGCATTGGGCATTTAAACACATTTATTGTGAATTCGACTTTTTTTTCATGCTATCGATATTGCTTATTTGGATGTTTACACATCGATTTGCAAATGTCATTGGATTGTCATAATATTAGGTTTCTTTGGTGGAACCTATATGGTTCTATCTATGTTAAATTTATATATTGATATAACAAAAGAAGAATAAAATAAACGAGGGATAACAAAGAATTATTAATAAATCATAGTTCCAAAGGTAGCATCCAGTATTGTAAGTAGAGAGCAGTATTGTTGCAGTATATTTTTAGTATTAGATGTTACACTTGCTGCGCCACTATATAGCCTTATATAAAAGCTATGTTTTTGTAAAAATAAACCTAGAGCTTTTGACCTGTTGAATCACTGTTCCTACCCTTTCTAATACTGTTGATTGTTATAAAGAAGTACTTGTGCTCCTGGCTTGGTGTCGCCGCTAGACGACGCAAAAACAGAAACGACTGTATCCGTCCGCCAGTATCTTTGTCATTGTACTTCCGCTTATTGATGGTCTCAATGGAACAAGTGGAAGTATCATGACCGGTAACGATCCATTTACCATATACAAGATCACAGCAGGAGTACTTTCAGCAATGTGTAGATTACTAAGTTGTATCATAATTATTTTTTTTCATAAGCACAATAGTAATATGTGACAATAGCAAAATTTATATTTTATATGTATATTGAATAAACTATATATATATAGTGTATTAATTTTACATTTTTTTAAGCAATTATCATCTTCCTTTCCAAACCTATCTGCGATGATCATGTTGCTTTATGATTCCATGGAGTACAAAGGCCCTTTTGGTGCATTGAATTGTAAACAAATGAGCGATGTACACGTAGTGTATGCTTCATTTCATCATCAAGGTAGGGTCGTGCATAAATGAGGATGAGGGAACCCACACGGACTTACTTTTTTTATAGAATAATACTGGTGCAACTAAGCCTTGACGCATCTCAACCTGTCGTCTGTAAATTTTAACAACTGATGTGATATAAAATGTAGCTTTTTAATACATAACCACCACAATTACGGATACAGTTTGAAGGTGAATGAGAATCGTTCTTTCTTTATAATGGATAAATAGCTTATTTTCCTGCTATGAAAAAAGATATAATCATGTATTATCTATAATTGAATTTTTTTTTGGTAATGTTGAAGGTACTTGAATGTTTTATTCTTCAAGGATAAGACTTTTTACATATGGATTTTCAAAATATGTAGGACATGATATGTTGTACAACATGCATGAAAGTTCTGAAGTACAAATCATTATTATGGAATGGGGTGCGCCGCAACAACACCAGTACCAGCACTGCAGGTGTTTTATAACCTTAAACAATCGGAGGCAATCCTATTTTTTTTCTTCAATCTTTATTTCTTAATAAAATTCCACACTAATCAAAGACAAAAAAAAAAAAAAAAAAAAAGAGAAAAACAAGCGCGCGCACTTTTTATTTTTATAAAAAATTATATGGAAGCAGTACCTCAATATTGGATCGATAAGGTGGAAAAAACACAAAATACACAGCTAAATTTATTTGTTTATTTGTACTCATCAAAAGAATATTTTGTTGTTTTAGAAAAAAAGATAACAATGGTACAACCACGGTATGATGGTGATACTATAGAAAATAATGACAGTGGCCATGTCATTCTTATAAATCAAGAAGAAAAAAATGATCTGGAAAAAGTAAGTCAAGTATTACAGCGTTAGACTGTGTAAAAAAAAAGCTCGAAAAAGAAACTTGATGGCTCAGTTACTGTCTGATGATATATAGAATATCGATTATCATCCAAGTTTTACAAACCATGAAATGCATCATCATCAAAGGCATGTTGAAGATCAACAGCAGCAAGATGAAATAGTTGTTGATAGAGGTTATGCATGGCTGGTAACAATTGGTGGTACGGCGGCTTCATCTTTTAATGGACTTCCTACTATTTGGTATGTCGATCTTTTTTCAATAATAAAAAAAAAACTTTGTGTTGCAAATAACTTTAACAGTTATTTTTCTTTTATATAGGGGTAAATTTACATATCAAATTGATGATAAGAAATAATAATAATTACGCGTACCATTATGACCGAACAGTTTGTTAAAATAATACAGGTGTCATTCAAGATATTTATATCAAAGATGGTTTATTTTCTGGTTCAAATATCGCAATGCAATTAACATTAATTGGGAGCTTACTTCAAGCACTTTTGATTGCATGTGTCATAATTAGCAATATTTTTTATAAACGATTGGGTCCTCGTGGATTGACTTTTCTTGGAACAATTTTAAATTTTTCAGGGTTTATGTTGACAGCACAGGCAACATCAGTTAAGTTTTTATAACTCTTTTTTTTCTTATTTTTTCAAGTTGATGATGGATAACATTTGAGTATAAAAATTCATTTATACTAAATACGAAAGTGGTGATTTGCTTGAATATATGTATATAGATTTGGCATTTATATTTATCTTTAAGTATCACCGTTGGGCTAGGTATTGCATTCTCATATGGGGTAAGTTTCATAATGTTATTATAAGTTACCTTCTTTCCTGTATAGTAATCAAAGAAGAAATCTTTTTTTTTTTAAAAAAAAATAAATACAGGCTACGCTCCGCTGTACCCCACAATGGTTCATTCAAAAACGATCTACTAGTTTTGGAATACAAGGGAGTGTACCTTCATTGCTTTGTTTAGTTCTTCCGTTGGTTGTTACTCAAGTGTCAAATACTCTTGGACATCCATGGTTAGTTTATTTTTTAATAAAATAAGTTCTATATACGTGTCATAGCATATATATATATATATCGATTTTAATTCAGAATTATTTGTCGTAATGCGCATATATAATATTTAGGATTTTTCGTGTTTTAGGATTCATCTCTTTGGGTACAGGTGTTATAGCCATTGTATTCTTGAAAGATCAACCTAGTACAAAGAATAAACATCGATCGATACCATTGGATTCGACAAAAAACTTGAATAATAACAATAATAACTTTGATCTGGATGTTTTAAAGAATCCAAACATGTTATTATGGGTTTGTGGTTCACCTTTATCAGTAAGTGCCCGATACCTTGCATTTGTATTTGTACCATGTATGTACATAAGATAAGTATTGTAATAAAAATCATGATTAAACTATACATTTTTTTTATTAATTAAAAGACACCATAGTGTATGCAACACACATAGGGCTCTCTGGCACGCAAGCTGCCTCCACAGTTTCAATAATGGCAGGGTCAGAATTTTTTGGCCGAATTATTCTAGGGTGTGTGATAGTACTTAGTAATTATAATGAATATACCACTGTAATAATAGTATCACCGTCAACAACAGCAAGTAAAAGGATGATTAATTTCATAATGTATTTATTCAAGAATAGGGTAATAGCAGATCGTATTGGACCTTTAAACACATATATTGGAAGCACCGTTGCCTGTTCACTTGCTGTATTTGTTATATGGATGTTTGCGTATCAATTTACAAGTCTTGTTGGATTTTCCATAGTATCTGGATTTTTTGGCGGTGCCTATACCATATTATGTAACTATATACATACATATTCAAAACATTATAGCAATATATTTAGGTGCATGGAGTATGATGGGAAAATGAATGTATGATTTTCTTATTTAATCTTTTTTGTAACTCGTTTCTACATATTAGTTCCATCAATCACTTCCACTATTGTTGATTGCAGTCAATATCCTTCTGCTCTGAACGTTATTATGCTTGCCAATCTTTTGACTATTGTGCTTCCACTTATTGCCAGTAGCTTCGGGACCAAAGATAATGACGGTGCTTCTGGTAACGACCCATTCTTAATATACAAAATCACAGCAGGTGGGCTCTTTGGAGTATGCACCATATTAAGTAGCATTGTGAAATTTCGAATGAATCGACGAATATTTATAAAGATATAAAACATAATTATTGTTCATGAATAAAAGAAAAATATTCTTATTAAGTGTCTTTTATTTGAAAAGTTTTCAAATTGTCGCAAAAGAAATATGGTTCAGGTAAGGTCTGTGCTATTCTTCGGAGTTGATGGTACCGAAATTTTAAGGTGTGTTACATAAAATTTATGCAAGATCACCACCAAAGTACCTTTTTCATTTCTTTACGTTCAGCTTTTCTTTCAACCTATCATTCTCTTCAAGTTTTTTGTACGTACACCATACTCTTCATATATGAAGGCTATCAACATATGCAGAAATTGAAATTAAATAAAATCAGACACTTGAAAAAAAGATATATAAAGCACCCATCCCTTCCTCTTTTTCATCAATGACCCAGGATCAAAAAACACACAAAAATGATGTTGTAATAGTAATACCTTGATAAGGTATTATGCAAAAAAGTGTTGTCGTGTTCTTATTTTTAATGAAGAACAATACATGAGAATTACTTGTTGGTATCATTTACATGGCAATGAAATACAAGTTGTTAACTATAAGGGGAAAGATTGCCATATCGAAAAAAGAGTGTACATATTTATTCTTCCTCTTGTCTTTTTTTCTAAATTGGTATAATTTATCACTACCTGTCAGTATTAATATAATATGCATGATATAGATTTAGATATTAATCAAATAATACTGTCGTCAAAATATATTGTTATGGATGTGGTGCTTTTTCTTATTTTTATTTTTTATTTATTGTATTGGTGCGGTATGATTAGGGTTTTTCTTATTGGAATGCAGTCTCGTAAGAGCAGCCACCAGCGACGAGCTTGGTGGGCTCAAGACGAGAGCACGGGGTCGAAAGGGAAGTCGTGTCTCTCAACTTCTTTGAATACCTGAAATGTAAAAACACCAGACATAGTAAATTGGGATTACTATTTTTTTTTTGTTCCCTTGTACCTGAAGGAATCTACTATCACCTTGAGATAGTGACAATGGGCCTATTATATGTTTTTTTTTTAAAAAATGAGTCATTTGTACTTTTTTTTTTCACTCCAATCATTTCATGTCATAAAAAAAAAGAAAGCATCATTTTACCATCTTGCTCGCATAGATCCTTGTACTGAACAACAGTAATTCTTCGTACTATCTTTTTTTTTCACTCACTCTCTCTCTTGGATGGCTGTTCCTCTGCTTGTAGTTTTGGGAGATTTCAATAAACATACGTGCTGCTGTGATAATAGCCCACTTTGGTTGTTTGGACGTATTTTTTTGTCCATATCTTCTATACTTTTTTCCAAAGCAGTGACAAAAAAAAAGGGTATGGCCGTTAGGATCCTTGAATGAAAAAAGTCCTCTCGTTCGTTTTTAATCCACGACAGCCGTCAGTTTCATGTCTGTCTGGTGATGGTCATCTCTTGATACTTTTGCGGCTGGATGGACAAGGATAGGTAGATAAAGGATATTTACGTTTTTATTTTAAATAGAAGCGTGATGTATCAATGTATTTGTCATGATTTTGTTAAAAACAATGAAATAAGAATATTTACCGATATATCCACAAATAAATGTAATCCACATAACAGGCAAATGATAGGTGATTCCAAACAATCGTTAGTATAATATATACGCCATTGACAATGATATTTTTTGTGTGCCTATCAATTTGGCAATTTTATTATACAATAGGGTTCAATAGGTACTTGTTTATATCGAGCGAAAAGAAAAAGTGTCATTTCTACACTTAAGCATCACCGGAATGACCATTGTGTCAATCGAACAAAACATTCATTCAAAGCATGAATAAAATAATCCTTTAGCAACCACTATCGAATATCAATCATTTAAAAAACATGAACTCGTTGTAAATTTTGGCACTAGTATGTGTATACCTTTTTCTCGTAGGTGGTTATTTTATTTAACAAAGTAGACTGACATGAGAAGAAGAACAAGTGAGAAAAGAATATAACGGCCAGACTTTTTTTCTTTTGTGGAACCGTTCGCTTTTTTCGATGCATGAATAGAGTGCTACCATGTAATTTGCATCGTTCATCGTATAAAATTGTATAACAGTTATTAAATGAAACATATTAGGATTTTAGTTCGTAATCCCCACTTGATAGCAATAAATAATGCTAAATTAACAGCACACCAACTTCTTTTCTCGGTGACCTTGATGCTGATCCAATTTGTTTCTGTTTTATAAAAATTGTGTGTGAGAAAAATACGCCAACATCGTGGTCGTTGTTGTTGTTGTTGTTGGTTACCCAAAAAACAAACAATACTTACCTCAACAAACAACATAAACTTTAGCTTTTAAGGAGTTCTTTTAAAGATCGATTACTTACTACTACTTACTTGATAATAGAATCAAGGACCCTAAAATCCAACTCAACTTTTTTTTTTCGCCAAGAAAAATATATCAGCGCGTGCGCGTGTAAGTGTATATGTTATTCAGCACAGACAAATGTATATGCATAGTTAGTTCTTATAAAATTATTAGTTGACAAGAGGATGTAATATACTGTGAAAAAAGGAGCCAAGGAAAAAATTTCTTTCTAAATAAATGATTAACAGATTCTAAATAATATACTGTACATTGTCAATTATTTGATTTTATAATTGTTGTCATCATGATATTATATTCTTGACATTGAATATCAACTTTAAAAGGACTTTTCATTATGATTGCATCCATATGAGTTTTTTTTGACACATAACGAATATAATCAAAAGAGTGGTTTTTTTTAATTCCCGGCTTTGCAACTTGATCAAAAAGCCCTCCCCTATTCCTTTACTTGACATAGATACTCTCCTTCTTCGTCTCTGCCCGCCAACTTTTTATTTTCTCCTATTTCATTATTATTATTAACACCACGACCGACCGACCGTACAAACGAACAAATAAAAAAGATGCATTTTGGAAGACGACGATTTGAAATGGTGTTGGAAAACTTGAACGATGACAGTAATCCGATTACTTTACGTGCCTTGATCCCAAGTAAAATGATTGGAGCATTGATTGGGAAACAAGGGTATATTCATAAACAGATTCAAGATGTTTTCAAAGTACACATTTATATTTTAGCATGGGGTGATCATTACGGCCGAATTGCCAATGTATTTGGTAGTGCATCGGCTGTCTCAGGAGCTTGGAGAGACGCGTTATTTCGTATGTATGGTAGTCATGAAAGTTTCCTTTATTGTCAGGTAAAATAACTTTTTTACTCCCCTTTTTCCCTCATACACACACACACACAGACACAGATATACATATTACCTCCCTTATCATGCCATTGAAAAAAAAGCTCCTTACACACTATTTTTTTATAGACTTTTCAAATCACATTTCTTGTACCAGCACCATTAATCGACCATATGATTGAAAACAGAGTGTTGGAAAAGATTTACGAGGAAACTAAAACTGGGATTCTTTTAAAACGAGACCCTATCCAAAATTCAACGGATCATTTATTGACGATATCGATTAATAGTATGGAATTTTCATTACTTAACTTGTTTGAAAAAGCCGTTTATATGTTGGCGCTTGAATTTCAGGAGCATCCAGAAAAAGTCATGTCACCTTATAATGTCTATTATTTGCCACCCTTACAAGATCGTCAACATCATCCTCAACAACATCAATATCAACCACATACACCTTCTCCTCTTTCTCCTACTACAAGCCATAATAATAATGGTATGTTGAATGACACATCGACATCGGCGACAGGAGGAGGAGAACATGATGATAGAGATCATGGAGAAAATCAAGACGATTATCCTTCGACTCAATTCAACAGTAATAATAGCATTAGTAGTAATAGTAGTATCCGTTATCAACAATCAAATCTTTCTGATCTGAAAGAAGAGGAAAGAAAAAAGAAAATGGATATTGTGTTTCCTTTGGAAGTCGAAGATGATCAACAATGGCATGAAGAATTTAATAATGAATTTATTACTCCAAATTAATTGTATGTTTGTAACATCATTCTTTCTCCTCCTCGTGAAATGACCTCTTATATACATATTCAGATATCCATATATATATTGTATATATAAAATAACCATTGTAAATATATTATAGTTGGCTCTCTTTTTCTCTCTCGCTGTATATTTTATATATGAATAATAAAAATAATGTCAAAAAAGAATATTGTACAAAAAAGAAAGTTTAGGATGAATATCTCTATTTTATCTATCTATGTATATAATAGTTTATGTTCTGTTGCTGAAGGGGGACTGGGTATGTTTGATAAAAAGCAGTAGAATATGCATGTGTATGTAGTATGTGGGAATGATAAAAAAAGTTATAGATGGGGGAATTGGATTGTAAGGGAATGAGAAAGAGAGGGGACCATGTACATCCTATTTCTTCGAGGGGTGAGAAAAGTATAAAATTCAAATGGTAATATTTTATATATAGAGAAAAAAAGAAGGGTGAATGGATGAATGGATATAATAATAAAAACTTGTACAAAGAGGGAGTAGGTTTGGGGTGTGCTATAAAGTTGAAGATGATGATGCGGGTGTATGTAAAATGAGTGTTTATATGAGAAAATATGCATATCATAAATATATAATACAGAATAATATAATAATTAATAATAATATATAAATATTTATATATTTTCAAATTCGTTTTCGCCAGGGTGACCATGATCGACGATTGGATTCTCCTGATGTACGTGGCGTGGTTGGCATCGATGAAGGACGTCGTTTTGCTGCTGCAGCTGCTGCAGCTGCCACTGCAACATTGCCTAAAAGAAATGTACGTTTTATTCGATGCAATACAGAAGAAGAAGTATAAGATGCAGAAGAAGAATGATGACTAGCAATACTTGGACAAGAAATAGAGGATGTTAATACATTAGGTTGACTACTATTATTCATTGTCATTTTGTTGTTGGTGGTGGTAGAGGAAGAGGAGGTAGCAAATAATCCAATCGATCTTCTTTGTTTAATATTTTCTTTGTTGTGTTGTTGTTGTTGTGCTTTATCCATTTCTAAATTTCGTTGTTCTTGTTGCTTTTGTTGTAAAAAAGGAATAAATGAATTGGCTCGCATTAATTCCAAGATGGAATCCACAGCATGATCAAAAATATGAGGATGATAATAATGATCCTGATAGACTTGATGTAATATTTCTTGTCGCATGTCACAAGGAATATTAATTTCTTGAATCGCATTGGATCGAATATGTGTATGAACAATAAGATGACATTGTTTTTCATCTCCATGATCAGGATACTCTCGTTGATATTGTTGTACAGCGATCCAAAAGGCCAAATTTTCATTACAAAAAGTTTGATGTAAAAATGCTTCAAATTCACGAAAGTAATCGGTGGTTTGATTGTCAAGAACAGATTCAAGTGTAGGTGCTGTGTTATTATTCATGGTGGTTGTCGATGATACTGTTGCTATCATTGAAACATGAATTTTTAATATAAATATGTCTAAATGAAAAAAAAAAAAGAAAAAAAGATGAAAGAATGAAAGAAAGAAAGAAAGAAAAGAGGTTGGAAGTGGGATGAGAAAAAAAGAGAAAAAGAAAGTTTGCCATGTGGCCAAAAAGCATGGCCGAGTATTTTAAGAGATGTGATGGTGCGCCTTGGTAAAGTCGCACAACAGGTTTTTATTATTATTACCCGCCATTTCATTTTAGTTCTCAGCGGCTCTTTTCAAGGCAAACATATACACCTTCAAAGCGGGATAGAAATAATATAAAAAGGGGAACTTTTTCGGACAGAACAGGTTTTTTTTTATGTGAGCTGCACAACAACAAAAACAAGCTACTAATAATATCATCAACATTTTTCAATTCTTATATATAAACTATTATTATACTGTCCCAAAAAAAAGCTTTTTTTCTCTCAAACGATCCAACAAAAAAAAAAACGTGAATCAAAACTACTTTTGGCAAGTTTCTTATTTTTAAGGAGTTTTATATATATTTTGTGAAAAAAGATCTAATGCAATATATGATACAAAAGAGTGCAATAGGTGTGGTTTATTTTTGTTTTGTAGATAGATAGATAGATATAGTCGTCATTTAAGGTAATATAAGATGCATTTGTTGTTTGGCTATACAATGATGGAGAAAAATATACACATTAAAAAGGATTAAAAAAAGAAGAAAAATGATAATAATGGTTCATACAGGTTGATGTTGTTGCTGTTGTAATAGTTGTTTTTGTTGTTTGTCTTGATGTGTATGAAATAACATGGAGGAGGTCGTCGTTGATGAAGGGGATTCAAAGACGATAGGTTTTAATAGATCAGCGGAAGCCCAATGCACTGGTATTCGCCGCCGGTCATGAGCTGTACCTGAATGGCTGGCACTTCGAAAACCAAGGGGCCTTTTATGTTTCATGGTTGGACTATTACTGTTACTACTGTTATTACTATGTGCATGAGGATGAGGATTTAGCATTAAACTACTTCGTTGTCGTTTTCTAATGGATTTACGATGATGATGATGATGATGATGATGATGGTGATAATAATAATAATAATTGGAATAATAATCATCATGATGATCTGGAATCACAATCATGCCTGCTGCTACACTCACTCGTCGACCAGATGGGTGTGATGTATTACTAGGTGGTAAAAGACTATTGGGGAATTGACGTTCTGGTTGTTGTTGTATAGAAGTCATTGCATTATTATTATTACAGGGAATCGTCATTGTAGGTGCAATAGGTGATGATATTGTGTTCACTTGAGTCGTTGAATTAGGTTGATCTTTTAATCGTTCCCATTCACATCGATTTTCGGCCAATGTATCCAAAAAGACACGAGCGGAAGGCAAAAAGGCAGCTAATGCTTGGAAATAAGGCTGAACCAACAAATCACCAAATGTGAGACTAATATTAGGCTGAGTTGATTGATCTCGATCCATCCCAGGAGATACATCAAGCCCTGCAGCCTTTTCAGCATCACCCTGGCGGAAGAACTCTTGAACAATCAAGTCCGACCATTGTTTCGAGATGGGCCAAGGGCGTACTGTGTTGCTAATATCGGCTGCATGTAATAATACTCGACTTAGACTTTGACGATGTTTTTCTTTTAATTCATCATGACTGTTACTTGTGGTGGAAGTATCGTCATCATCATCATCAAAGGAAAAATCTTCTTCATATTCTTCCCAAGAAGAATAAAAAGAATCATCATCATCATCATCATCACTACAGCAACTACTGCTGGATGTAGAAGAAGATGATGAGGAATTGGTTGTGGAGAGTAAATCTTCAAGTATACCGAGTTGCTGTTGTAATTCATAATGATATACCATATCAGTCGACAAGATCAAATTTTCAATTTCCTTGATAAATTCTTGTTCCGACCAACAATGATCCTGTTGATGACAAGTCGTTGTTTTTGTTGCATTGTTGTTATTATTTTTGTCTGTGCTTTCCTTCTTGGTACGATTGTTGTTATCCTTGTTTGATAAACTCTTGAGTAACTTGTGTTTGTGCAACAAATCACGAGTAATATCAACAGAATAGGATTCTAAGACCGATGTATTACTGTATTTTAAAGCAAGATTGGTCTTGAAGTTGACTTGATACAGGTTGTTGTATCCAGGCTATAATCATAGTAATAATCATAATAATAAAGGGGTAGGTGGGTAGATGTAGAAAGGGGAAAAGAGAGAGAGAGAAGGGGAAGAAGAGATACGTTTGTTAGTTATTATTATTATTATTATCCAAGTGGCAAAAATAAAATAGAACATAAAGGGTGATTATCCATCGCCTAATAACCTTTTACTATGATCACTTGTACTCCTTTTTTATCCATAATCATTACAGGACGCCTCTCCTCACTTTTACCTTACTACTATCTATCTCCCCTTCCATTGTTTCCCCCTCCCTTTTTTGTTTCCCACATAAATAGAATAATAGTAATAATAATAATAATAACGATAAAAATAATTCAACAGAAAAAAAAAATTACATACATGACCAGCATCATGACACAAAGCAGCAAGTAATAAAACGGCCACATCCAATCGAGATAAATACCGATCTGCTTCCAATTCAATCAAAATATAGTATAACATGGTAACAATATCCACAGCATGATAAAAGGAATGATAAGGAGCATTTAAATAAGTTGTATCCACATCGATAAAAAAATCCAATAATTGTGATGGAGTAATATTTAATGCTTCCACAATATTCAATTCAATAAACATGCCCAGTAAATGACCATATAAATCGGTTCTTCCATAATCCAATACGTTTAAATGAAGGTTGACCGTAGGTCGTCGATTTTGCCATCGTATTAATCGCTATTATCATATTGATATTTGGATTTATTAGGATGTGTTGCTATTGTTGTTGTCTAATATAACGCGTTTATATATTTATATATATTTACCCGTTCAATAGCAAATAAATCATGAGCAGATAAAGCATTGAATTTTAAAATGAGCATGATTTGAATCAAATGGAGAGTGTAGAAAAAAAAAAAAGAAGTGAGAGAAAAAAGAAAGAGAGAGTTGTTTGTTTAAAGAAGAATCGAAAAAGAAGAAAATGTTTTTTATTTGGGTGGGGGGAGAGGCGTTCGTTTATGATGTTGATGATGAGGGGTGTGTGTATGTGTGCAGGTAAAGTGAGTGAGTGTGTGAGAGTAAAAAAAGCGTGTGTATTACAAAATTTAGAAACGAAGCCGAGCTATGAACCTCTAAGATCGGCACTTATTATAGTTGGTTTAAACTTTAACAAAAAACGTATATCTTTGTGTGGGGGGGGGTGAAGAGAGATTCTTTCTCCCCTTTCAAATATTATTAAATGAATGATCGTTTTTTGGGGTGAAAGAAGGGAGAAAGACATGGTGATTTGAATGAATGATAGAAAGGATGATAAGATGATGATGATGATGTCGTCGTTGATGAATGATGAAGGGACCCCACTGTTTCTCCTTTTGTTTATTCTCCACAAAAAATAACAAATCAATATCAACGTATATCAAATGACCACAAAAAAAAAATGGTTGGTTGTGTTTCCCATGATAATTTTAGTAGTAGGGTCTTTTTTTTTTTTCGTGGGACTAAAATACCAAAGAAGATGGGTTATTTGTTCTTCTTTAACCAACTCCTTGAACGTACAATAAAATAGTACCACTTCAATAAGTTGTTATACGTTTTACAAAAAGTATATATATATATATATATATTATAGATAAAGTAGGCATTGTGTAACTACAAGTAAAAAACGCCATAGTAACAAAAATAATGTTTTGTGATACGTATACAATGACGCCAAGTAATAACAGCAACAAAGCCTCTCAATTAAGCAACTTTTATTGCATTGCATTTATATTCTTCCCTCCCCCCCCAATTTTTACTTTGAGAATTTTGAGTGTAATTGACTTAACATGAATTTACATTGTACATATCATCATTTAACCTTGTGGCTAATAGTTATGCTCATATAATTATCTAGTTTCTTCTCTTAGTCTAAGCAACATATTCGCATTCATCCATAGTATCTACAATTATTAATTGTGTCACTGTCAATATATTATACTATTCATTTTAACTAAGCACTAAGAACATAATGGAAAAGAGGATGATATATTATTTCCATGAGGTTTTATATTTTATCAATTAGGATTATATGATTGGTGTCTGAGTCTTCTTATTCGAGACACGGACCTAAGATACACACGATGTATCTATTGGAAATAGTTACTCAAACCGCTGTGATATGCATCAACAAGGCATTTCTATTGAAGCTCGCCGTCCGCGGAGGACTGGAAAACAAAAAATCATGTAAAACTTTAAAGAGTAAACCACAAATAATAATCAGGTACGTAGTAGTACGCAAATATAAAACAAAGATAAGGAAATCCTACAACGCGAAATTGAAGTTACACTTATACGTAAATTCACCAGCGAAATTTGAAAAATTCTCATTCCATGAGTGTTAAAAAAGGTTGGGGGTGGGGGAAAGAAAAAGGCAATACTTTGTAGTAGTGTTCAACAATCAAGGAAACAGAATAAAATCAGGAGTTATTGTACTTACTACCATTTGTTGTTATGCATAATGTAATGTAATATGTAATAGTTGATTCTAATAATAATAATAATGATATGTAAAACCTGTTCTTCTATTATCATTATTATCAACCGTTATGAAGTTATAGATCGGAAGAGACGGCATTATTACGCACACATGTTTTTTTTTGTGCTATGTGTGAAAAAATGTATGTGTGACCATCTACCAACCACAACCTTCACCTGACATGAATTGTTATACAAGTATAGCTTATTGCCCCCTCATCTGTCCTTCTTTTTGCATCGTTCCGCTTGCATAAATAATCAAGGTATAAACTAAATTTATTATTATTGTCTGCAAGTAGCAGCTAACAATTATTATTATATAACCATGCTTTTATTTTACCTGCATCAAATTATATTCTTGGTTGTTTTTTTTGCTGATCTTATTATATTACACGTGGCTAAAGAAGGATGATTACAATTATAAAACCTTGGTGATCAACTTGAGAGTAATCAGCAATCCTATTGTTATTTTTAATAGTAAACAATAAAGGGATGCCTCTTTATTATTAGTATCCAATTCATGTTTTAATGTGTTTTAAAAGAAAATTGTAATTGACTATACTACATTCCTTGGTCGATCAGGAACGAGGGGAGAAAATGTTCAAGAAGCGTATATTTTTATTTAAGGTTTTTATTTAAGGTTTTTTTTTTTTTTTTTTTTTTTTTTTACGAGGAGAATATTTTATGATAATAAGATTCAGGAAATCCCTCAACTTATTAGATGAGTATAATAAGGAGACCAGTGTTATTTTTGGGGTATTATTATTATTATAATAATAATTGATTAGTGTATAGTATTCAGGCTTTTAAAATAAGTCTTTTTATTAGTTTGATATACTGTCGAGAAAATACTGGTTTTTACACATAACACACACAGTGACAACGTATTATTGGTAGCTCTAAGCACTAATCCATAATGGTTCCCTTGTGTTTAATGTCGAAAAACTGGTAATCTGGATATATAATTTTTATATATTACACAAAAAAGAAATGACGAGTGGCAATAAATGATAAAACTTGCTTATGCTCAACCACAAACTTGTTAGTTTTTTGTTGCTTTAGTTAATAAGATATCATTTATTATATATTTATTATTATTATCCAATATAATAATAGATGATGACATTCTTTCCATGATTTTCATTTACAACATTGTGGGGTAAAATTCGGATTCCTCTTCAATATGTAAAAGTAGCGCTACACAAAAAAAAATCATGCAAAGCGATTTTTTTTTAGCTGGTGCAATATATATACAAGTGGCTCGTATACTGATGGGTAAGTTCTTAAGGGGCTGTTTGTTTAAAGGGATGATGTTCGCACAATCATTATAGCTCTCCATTTATCACTGGATGCTACTGGTGAACTTGTTTTGTCATTTTTAAAAGTTATATATAAAAAAGCACCACCAACATAAAATAAAGACATATATACTTCTTTGAGCACAAAAATATTTTGATGGGTTTTTGTGCGAAATCTCTTTATACACACCAAGTAGTAAAAAAAAAAAAGCAAACTATTTGTCTTTGCTAATAAACTGGTATATGACTATGGTATAGTAAATATGTAATACTATCAATAACAACATCTATATTTTTATAATCATTCAATCTTTAGTTGGGTTGCATAGGAATATATAGAAAAGAGATTATTTACTTTTAGCTATAATATATATCATACGTATATAATCAAAAAAAAGTATTTTATTTTTCTATGAACAAAATAATCAGTAAACAAAGTGCTCCTCCCTCACCATACATAACATTAAGTAAATAACAATTGGATCAATAAGAGCAACATAATATGTTAACCCATAAAAAAAAAAGAAGTTGTTCAATAGCAGCGCTCTATGAATGCTGTTCTTCAACCGATGTTATTTCTTTTCTTTTCCTTTTTTTCTTTAGTGAATAAGAGTAGTAATTGCAGAATCAATATTAGTTGAAGGTATGGAAGATTCATTCATCCTCTATTATACTTTTTGGTTCTCCCAGGACTACAAGAAGGAGCATGTATACATGGGATACTTTTTTAAAAATAAAAATTTGATAGTGATCAGTACAAATGATCTTAAATCTTATTATACAGATTTATATTGATTGGCCATCATAATCTCTGTATTTGCATTTATATACATTTATATGTATATAAATGTAATATTAGTAACCCTCCCATTTAAACTCATTTAAATGTGAGTACAGAAACTATGATACACTGCTGAATTCGACTGAAATTCTGTATTATCCTCTGTTTCTAATAAATATATGCTTAATAAACAATTCTCGATTTATACAGAAAGGTAATGACGATGTATACAAAAAAGAAACCATGAATTTATATTATAATGGGTACAGGAATACAAATTATTATTTTTATCAGTTTTACATGTGTAAAATAAAGAAGGGTATCTTGATTTTTCATAAATCAATCAATCATATCATTGTCACTAATACCATCGTAGAGTCGCAACTCTGTTTCGGCAGCATTGGTTCTATCCAATGCTTCATTTTGGATACATTTCTGTAATCCTCTGATTGCGTTAATATGATCTTCTGAAATTCTATCCAAATCAATACTTCAAGTTTCACTTGTTCGACTGTGTAAATAGTTGTCATATACGTCACACCAATAACTATTTGCAATAAACATTGTGTTTTTTTTCAGTGGCCTATGGATGGTTGCAAGATTTACACAAGTGGAAATGAATCTAGTTGCTTGCCATGAGGTTAATTAGAGTCTCTTCATTTACTTTGTATTTAAAAAAGAAAAATAATATACATTACTATCGTAAAAGTAATGCAAATCAAAGCAGGCGGTATTAAATTTGGTGTTCGAGAAATACAAAGTCCACTTCTACCTCTCTCGTTAAAAAAATACTTGCAAGAGTATACCGGAGCGATAAAAATTGACAATGTAACAGTGTTCCATTATCTGAATATCTTTCCCTTGTAAAACTATATGCATAAAATTCATATTGAGTTACATTATTTTAAACTCTGTAAATACATACGTAATCATGCCGTAATCCATCAATGATATGGAACGGTTATTTTTTGCTACGATGTATCCAAAATCCAGCTGGGAGAAGCATTGGTAAAGATTGTGTCTGCCACGATCTTGATTTTTTTTTTCGTTCCTTTATATATCATTTACAATAAATAATTGTATGTAGTTGGTTATCAAATATGTTATTACATCCATTTCAAACCGTGTATTTCGCATATTACTTTAAGCATTAGATGATGTACACACCTTTCATATTATTTTCTCAGTCATTGTGAGGTAAATTCGAATTCCAATACAAAATGTACTTAAAAATAGTGCTACACAATGAAAAAAATAAAAAATCATGCAAAACATTGAAGTAAAGGATAAGTTTTAATGGATACTAGGTATATATAATCGATTATTATCATTTTGTTTAAAAATAATGACTGGTACAGTGCAGGTATAAATGGCATGAGAGGCGAGTAGTAGTATCATAAAGTAATGTGTAAGTAATAACATTGGGGTCATTGAATATCCAAATATCTCGCAAATGCATCCTTCATTACATGCCCAGTACTCGCTGTACTTCCATAACAATAATTAGAGCGTGTTCAGTTAAAAATTTTGTCTACCAGACGCGCTCTTAAAGTTTATTTTTATGCTAATAAACCCTAATCATTTCTTTTCCACAGGTACAAAGAGGATATTGGCTGTAGAAGTTCATTGAAATCATTTATCTTTTCTTGGTGCTGAAGAGCTGATTCTTTGCTCAAAAAAAAGTATGAATAACAGTAAACCAAACAACGAAAATATGACCGTTCTCAAGTTTTCACTTTCCAATTCTGAGAACAAGAACAGAAAATCATCTTGTATAATTTAATATCTATGGATTTCACTAACACTTTTTCCTCACAGTATTTAAACAGGCAATTTGTTTTTGTCTACAATAACCTCTCTATTTTACTACGTATTGGAATATCATTATTGGAGATGGTCAGTTAACTTGAACAGTCCAGCTCCATTTTTATGTTAAACTACATATCCTGATTTACTTATTTTTGGTATGCTTTATCATTTATTCAAAGTACATTATATATAATAATATACATAATGATGAAATAAATCAATAAATGAAGAAAAGATGGAAAGGAGAAACCATGAAATGAAATGTAGTATATAAAATTTTGATGGAGGACGTTATTACAAGCTAATGAAGTATGGGCAAATGAAAAGGGAGGGGAGAGGGATATATCATTTTTTATGAATTATCATCATCGCTATTATTACCACCGTTGATATTGATTTCGTTGACAGTACTTGCAAGCGAATCCACAGCTGTTTGATCATGCATCGTATAATAAGTAGTGTCAGTAATATTGATGTTGATTAAATTTTGCACAGCATGGCCAACCATTGCGTCGTCATCGTTTTCTTTTTCTTCTTCTTCCTCAAAATAATAATAATAATCTTCATTGTTATAATACTCTCCTTCTTCATCGTCATAATATTCTCCATACTCGTCATAGCATACTTCTTCTTCGTCGTCATCCTCGTAGTATTCCTCATACTGGCCATAGTACCCTTCTTCTTCTACGTCATCATCATATTCTTCATAATCTCCGTAGCATTGGTCTTCTTCATAACCGTACTCATCAAAATACTCCTCATACTCGCCATAATTGTCCTCACAATTATCATAATAATGATAGTCTCCATATTCGTCATAATAGCCTTCTTCTTGATAATCATCGTAATAGCAATAATCACCATCATCGTCATCGATCCGATAATCACGATAATGTTCATTGTAACCATCATCGTAAAGTGTACTCGTCATACTCTTCTTGTCCTCATCATCGTGTTGATGATACGTGTCGTCGAGTAGATAGTCGTTGTTGATGGTAGTACTGTTATTATCATCTAGAAAGTCAGGTGTTGTGGGATCACAGTGTACAGAATTTTGGTATTGTTGGTCTTCGATTCGAGTTTGACCTGAAATTGTATTTTGTTGGCGCTCATCATTGCTTGAACCGCAAGCACTGAAGCTGAGAGCAACGCAATCATCATCACCATTATTATGAGAACCAGATCTTGGATGAATAGTATCACTGGTTGACTCATTCATCTTTGATAATGCGATATTCAGATAAATTTAAGAAGATGACGAGTAAGTGGAAAAAATGATTGGAACTAAAAAAAAAATGAACATGTATCAGACGACTCAATAAAAGAAAAACGCATTGACGCAGCAGTGAAGTAGCCATCAATGTAGAAGGGTGACTGCTGACCCGATTTGGAGATGTTTTTTGCCACCCGACTCAACATTTTTTTTTCTTCCTACCTCTACCACTGCAAACTAGAAGAAGCACCACCCTTTCTTTTTTTTTTGCAAACAATAACGACACTATGGCTGCAGAATATGATTTGACAAAGAACATGATCCCTTTCTTGGATCGTCATCTCGTGTTCCCTCTTTTAGAGTTTTTAGAAGTCAAAGAGGTAAATTATCTAATCGATTTTATTTTTTTTCGAGATTTTTTTTGACATTGGGAAGGAGTGAGAGAGGGGTTATATACTGTATTATATTTATACTTATTCATTACGTTGTCAGTTATATGCAGTAGACGATCTTCTTCAAGCCAAATATGCTTTATTCCGTAATTCCAACATGGCCGATTTCATTCTTGATTTACATAAAAAGATCAACAATACCGACCAAACGCCAAAGGGTAATAAATCAGAGAGAAAAAAAACACGACATCTGCAAAGAAAAAATATTATATCGACGCCCCCCAAAAAAGGCTTATTTTTTCATGACTTAATAACGCTTATTTCATTCTCCATTGACAGAAATTGCTGATAAGAGACAACAAGTATTGGCAAAGATGGAACAATTGCAAGCCGAAGTTCAAAAGGTCATGCAAGTCCTTGAAAAGCCTGAAGTGATCTCGGTTTTACGTCAGGATAAGGTCCAAAACCTTCAGACTCTCAAGGATAACTATAACGTAAAGTGATCAAAACGAGGAATTTTTGATTTATATATAATATATATTTTGTGACAGGGAGCGGTCTAAAACTGACATGACCCATTTGAAATAATTCGTTTATATAATTAGTTCACTGAAGAAACCATTGATATTTTATACGACTTTGGTCAATTTGAATTCGATTGTGGTAGTTATGGTGGTGCTGCCGATATGTTGTACCATTTCCGCGTTTTGGTAAGAGGAATATATTATTAAGAGAAAGAATAAGAAAGGAGGTGGATGATGACATGGATTAGAAATATATATATATATATATAATGGAAACTAATGGATATCTCTATCAAATTGCTATAGTCTACCAATGAAGAACGATGCTTGTCTGCTACTTGGGGGAAGATGGCTGCCGAAATCTTGACTGGTAACTGGGATGTTGCATTGGAAGAATTGCAAAAATTGAAAGAAACTATTGATCACAAGGTAAGTTTATTTTTATTACTATTTCGAAGGGATGGATCAAGCGATACAAATAAAACTCATGCTGGATTATGTCAAAAGAATTCTCTTGATCTAACCTGTTGGGGATGAATTACTATATTATAATAATTAGGGTGGTATTGCTCCTCTTCAACAACTCCAACAACGTACTTGGTTGATCCACTGGTCTTTATTCATCATTTTCAACCACCCCAAGGGCCGTGACAGTATCATTGACATGTTCTTTGCTCCTCAATACATCAACACCATCCAAACTTCCTGCCCATGGGTATTACGTTACCTTGCCGCCGCTGTTGTCACCAGCAAACGTAGAAAGGCACAAATGAAGGAATTGGTCAAGATCATTGAACAAGAAGCTTATGAATACCGAGATCCTGTGACTGAATTTGTGGAAGCGCTCTTTGTTCGTTTCGATTTCGATGATGCACAAAAGAAATTGAAGGAATGTGAAAAGGTCCTTGCCAACGATTTCTTTTTGAACGATATTCAAGAAGATTTCATGGAAAGTGCACGACAATTTATCTCTGAAACTTATTGCCGCATTCATCAAAAGATTAACATTAAGGACATGACTCAAACTTTGAACTTGAATCAGGAAGAAGGTGAAAAATGGATTGTTAATTTGATTCGGGATACTCGTGTGGATGCCAAGATCGATTTTGAAGAGGTAATTTATATGCACATTCATTTAGTATCATGGGAAAGAAATATGGGTATTTAGATGGGGAAGATCAATGCTATTTTTTTTTTGGCTTTTGACTAATGATTGGGGGGGGGGGGTTTAGAACACTGTCATTATGAACACACCTGTTACTTCAGTATATCAACAGGTTATTGAACGCACAAAGGGTCTTTCCTTCCGTTCCCAAGTTCTTTCATCTGCTATCAAGAGACGTGAAACTCAAGCTGCAACCAAAGAAACCACTGCTTAAATATAATATATAAATATATATATTCTTTTTTTTAATCATATTACCTATCATGAATCTTGTGTTTTTCTTTTCTTTTCCATTTACGTGCACTTCACACACATTCACTCACATTTTTTACACTCAAAATTACACTTACACACTCTCGCTCCCATTTTCTCTTGTGATTTTTTTTTTAAAAAAAGGCTTACATTTTTGTTTTCTTTTTGTTATATCATTTATTTTTTTCATTTTATTTTTCATACCATACGGATGGATGGATGAATCGGATGGGGTATTTTTTTTTTGGGAAATTTATATTTGCAGATCAAAAAAAAAAGAAAGGCTTAACTCTATGGGAAGATTTTCTTTTTTGAAATTTATTTCATGTATAAATATAATTGTTATATACCATAATTGATCATTCTAATCCAGGCACTTGTTTCTAATTTCACACGGGTATATGGATAAAGATGACTTATATAAGATTTCCCACTCTTATAATGATAATATTATAATCGGAGCTCTCTCTCTTTCATTTTCATTAGTATTGATAGGGGAGAGACAGAGAGACAGATAGTTAAGTTAATAAGTAATAATTTACAAACCATGTGAAAGTTAACAAGTGCCAAGTTGATCGTTTTCTTTTTTTACTCCCAAAAACCACGTTTAATATGCAATCTGTCAATTATCAGGAAACAATAAATGGGGGAGGGAGAAACGATCACCAATGCATTACTTTTTTTGGATAAAGAACCAAAGAGAGAGAGAGAGAATATATATGATCAAGAAAAATGTGTCGCAAATTACGAAATGGTTCTATATATTTTATATTACATGTGAAAAAATAGAAACTAAAAATGGTCAAACAATCGTTTGTCATGCAAGGTTATGTGTTTCAATATAATCCCAACCTTTTTTTTTTATTAATTTTTTTTATTTTTTTTTCTATATTTATATTTCTCACTCTTCTTTATTTTTTTTGTTATGCCAACAATAATAACAATAACATAAAGCTATGCGACGCTCAAATACTGATAGTTCAACAAGTAGTACAACAAGACAACAAAGACGTAGATCATGGTTTCAAAATTCTGCTCTAGTTAATTTATTTACTGGTCAACGATCGCCACCAATATCTGACCAAGAAGACGGAGGAAGACGACGAGAACATTCCCGTGACAACCATTCCTTTCATTCCCAATATCACCATGACAGTCACCACCATCCCCATGGACGACGACAATATTCTTATCCACAAAGACATAGTCGATCGAGATCACTCGATGTAACAAGTACTACTCTGAGTAGTAGTAATCATAATCATGGCCATGCTTCTTCTTCAGCTTCTTCAACCCATGGTCACCATTCTTCAAGTAGAATCATATCCATTATCAACAAAGCGAAACGGCATGGTTTAAAACGATTACCCACTGCTTCTGATTTACGCCAATTCAGTTCTAAATCACCCCCTCGTGATGTAACCCCACCTGTACCCACTATACCTGATGCTTTTAATATTATGCCAAAAGAAGAACCCCAATATTTATTATCTACGGGTGAAGAAGAAGCGGACAGAATACAATTAAAAAATGATTTAATTAAACTTGCTTTTGAAGGGTACGTTATTGTATAAAGTGCATGTGAGAAAGAGAGAGAAAGAGAAAGATAAAAAAAGTCTATAATATAATAAAACTAACTTTTTTTTTTTGGGGGGGGGAATGGAAAACATTAGGGAGTTTTCATCACCAATAAAATATGATGAACTTAAAGAAGGACGAGTATTGGATGTTGGATGTGGACCTGGTAGTTTTTGTGTAGACTTGGCACAAGAGCATCCACATTTACATGTGATCGGTGTTGACAGTGTCAACATGTTCCCGGACCCGAGTTCAATTCCGAGCAATTGTGAGCTGATCAAATACAATGTATTAGACGGCTTAACGCATCGAAAATTTACCGAGGGTTCCTTTGATTGTGTTCATATTCGATTCATGTGCCTGGCATTCACCGTAAAACATTGGCAACGAGTGATCCATGATTGTTGGAATTTATTAAAACCGGGTGGTTATTTGGATATTTTGGAAATGGATATGATGATTTATTCACCAGGTCCAGTAACGGAATTATTAAATTTACAAGGTAAGATTTTCTTGGGGTTAATATATATATGGATAACAAACAATTCCCCTCGTAAATACAAGCATCGCACTAAAAAAGAATATATATATATATATATGAATATATAGTGGTAGAGACAGCTCGAAGCCGCGGATTAAAGCCAAGGATAGCAAGAGAAATCTCGTCATTGATACCGAAAAATGCAGTGAACCGACTTGAGAAATATTGGTCACTTCCTATTGGTAACTGGGGAGGAAGATTGGGCGTTCTTATGCGAGAGGATCTGGTGCATGTCCTAGCCAACAGTCATGCCGCTGTCAACGAGTACAATCGGGACCATGATAAACCGGTCGAAGAACCACAGCAATTTCAAAGCCAACTGGAATTGGCCTTGAAAGAATTAGAGCAATACCATAGTTATAGTAATTTTCATATCATCATAACACAAAAACCACTCACTCCTGACCAACACACAATTCAGCAACAACAATAATAATAGCCACACATATGTATTAATTTTAATCTCATCATTATCTTATCTTTATCATTCATCATTTATAATAATAGTTAATAATAATAACCGTAATAATATATGTAATATCAATAGTAATTGTAATCATAATAAAAATGCATCCAACCACCAGCCATCATCTATAATTTTATTTTCTAAAAAAGAAAATGAGCTGCATTTAATAAAAAATCCTTTTTTTTTTCCTACTCCTCCTTTCTAGGTAACACTCAAGAGGGAAGAAGATGATGAAAAGATCATCGTTTTTGCTGTATACGTTGATTACTATTTAGTAGTAGAGTTATATAGAAAGAGGAGAGATGGGGACGTTTTTGCATATTATATATTAACAGTTGACTTGGTTTAGATAACCCCGCATTTTTAGTTGTTTCTATTTTGCATAAATGGTATAAAAAGAGGAAACATTCCTATTTTCTTTTTTTTTTCCATTCTTCTCCTTTCTCTCTTCTTCTTCTCCTCTTTACACTTCTTCTTTCTCTCTCTTTCTCTCTTACGTCTTTTTTTTATATTCCTCCTTATTTCTGTATAATATAAATGACAGACGCAGACCAAAAGACTCCACTATTACAGCAACAACATAAACCACCTGTGAGTCGACCAAAATACAGACGACGTCGCTCTTCTTTTGATCCTTCAACATATAATAGTACAGGACAATCATTACCCTATGTCAAACCTAATCAACTCGAAACAACTGATCCAGGTCTCGGTTTACTTCAAATTTTGGGTCTCACCATTTGTATGGCAGGCGTTCAATTTACTTGTAAGTCATTTTATATAGATAAGTAATTATTCTTATTATTATTATCAAACCAAAGTTGAATCTCGTTTTTAAACTGTGGATATCTATTTTATTTCTAGGGACGGTTGAATTATCGTGAGTTATTTTTTTTTCGATTGTTTATAAATTATTTTCTAACTTTATTTCTTTGCGCTATGATTGTTTTTTATATAAATATTTATATAGTTATGGCACGCCATATTTGTTATCACTTGACATATCTAAAGAACTTACAGCCCTTGTTTGGTTAGCTGGACCTCTCTCTGGTCTACTTGTCCAACCCGTGAGTACTTTTTTTATATCTATTTTAAACAAGGGAAGGAAATTGTCCCGTGAAAAAAAAAGAAAGAAAGAAAAAGAGAAAAAAAAAAGGACTTGCTTATGCGAATCATCCATCTATTATTCTTTTAAAATCAGTTGATTGGTGCATTGAGTGACAAATCTACATCCCGGTTTGGAAAACGTCGACCTTTCATTGTTGTTGCTGGGATATTGACATGTTTTTCAATGTTGGGAGTTGCTTATGCAAAAGAAATTGGTGAATTTGCTTCTCGTATCATGCATGGGGACCCAGCCGTTGCTGTAAGTTCTTTATTCCTTTTCATTATTTCATATTTTCTTTATTATTATTAGTTTGTATTCTTTAGTAGGATGGAAGAGATTCCCCAAAAACATAAAAAAAAGAAGGGGGTTTGGATAAAGAGAAAGATGAGGGCACAAAGTCATATGATCTTGTTAAACAATCCGCCGCTCCCCCCTTGAACGATTGTTATATATATTGCACAAAACCTTATACAACATAATACCAATGAGGAAAAATGCACGGAAAATGGAGAAATATGGAAATCATGAATGACTGGAACTGACGTCTTGTTTATTAAATATAGGGTCATACGAATGCTATTATTGTTGCTGTGGTGTCATTCTATTTTATGGATTTTACCTTAAATGGTGTTCAAGCGATTTGCCGTGCATTGATTTTGGATATTCCACCTTTATGGCAACAAGAATTGGCAAATGCTTGGAGTGCTCGTATGAGCAATGCGGCTCAAGTTATTGGTTACTTTGTTGGATTCATCGACTTGGTAAAAATTGCTCCTTGGTTGGGTGATTCACAAATGAAAGGTTTTTGTATTGTTGCTATTGTTGTCTTTATTATCACACTGGGCATCACTTGTTTGGCAGTTCATGAGAAACCTTTGGAACGAGAAGATGATCAAGACATGTAAGTTTATTGTTATTGTTATTGCTATTGTTATTTTAGATATATCTCATACATAATTTTTTATAACATGTTTAACTCATTCATATATGTGTTTTTTCATTCAGGCCATGGTATCATACCCTTGCTTATATCTGGCGTGCTTTTACTACACTTCCCAAAGAAGTTCAATCTCTTTGTAATACTCAATTCTTCGCTTGGATGGGATGGTTCCCTTTCTTATTCTACAGGTAAATAGTACATAGACATATATAAAATATAAGGTTCAGTGGGCTGTATAGGGTGGATTAGGATGAGATCGAAGAAAGGGGGGAGACGTATGAAAGATGGTGCAGGGGGTGATGATAAGCAAAAAGACAAAAAAAAAAAACCAAAAAGATGGTGACATGAAATTGAATGACATATGGCACTTTCCTTTTATATCATAGTACACAATGGGTATCTGACATTTACTTTTCTACACACCCATCTGATGATGACCGTAACTGGGCGGAAGGCACCCGAGCTGGTTCCTTTGCTTTATTATGTTATTCAGTATGCTCCGTCATTGCAGGTGTCGTTATCCCAGCCATTGCAGCCAAATATGAAAAAGTACGACTCTTCCGTCTCGATACCATTTACACCACTTCTCTTTTAATATCCGCCGCTGCATTACTTGCCACCTGGTTTACCCGATCCGTGGCTGCTGCTACCGTCATTTTGACTATCATGGGTGTTCCTTGGGCTATTGTTTTATGGATTCCATTTTCCTTAGTTGGAGAATATGTCAGTTTTGAAGATGAACGTCGGCAAAAATTATTATTGCAACAACAAACAGTCAATACGCCTTCTTCATCCTCTTCAGAATCTCCTCGCCAATTGGAAGAGGTCGATCAAAAGGAAGAATTTGATGCGGGTATGATGTTGGGTGTTCATAACATCTATATCGTCATGCCTCAATTTGTGACCGCAGCTTGTTCATCGTTTATATTTGCAGCAACTGCTTCAGATGGGAAGGACGAGGCTGGTTCTTCCAATGTTGCAACTGTATTGGCATTTGGTGGCCTTATGTCATTAATTGCTGCCGGATTCAGTAGATATATTAAACGTGTCAAGTAGATTCCTTTTTCCCTTTTAGTTCTCTCACACATACACACATCGTTTTATACATTACATTATTTACATTTTATTACTTCAGATGTTTGTTCCATATAGCAAATAGCATTTTATATATATCATTTTAATATATCATTTTTTTTACAGCTGATTTTTTTATTCTAACAATAATGCTATAATGCAATGCATATGTTTTCACACCTCTATGTACTGTATCATCAAATGTAGTATATACTAGGCTTGTCATCTGTAGACCTTATCAATCTCGATTCATATATATAAAAGGACAATATTTAAATATTGACTTATTGGGATATATATATGGTTGATGTAATTTTACATGGAATCAAATTTTAGGCACTTTTTCCGTTGCTCTCGCTTTTAGTTTCTTTCCTTACTATCCATAATAACAACATATAGCCATGTCATTGTTCTCATTATAAAAATAAATTTATTTTCATGAAGAAAATGTATTTTTCTGCGATGTTTTAGCTACTATAGTTGTTGACATCAGTGGAGGAAGTAAAAGCTTCCGCATGACTTGAGGGTAGCTTGAATGGTGGATTTGAATTTTATTCGTTGTCCATGATTGGTCTTAAACTAAGTTTTTCATTTTTATTTACGAATGTTGTTTTCCAACTGAGGACTTATTGGAGACTACTGCGCGTATACCAACTATCTGTCACATTGACATTGACTTAAAAGCGGAACGTGATGGGTAGCCAAGGAAGACTCCCACCAATTTTGCAAGAATTTACGGGACTATAATCGCTCAGCATTAGAAGTATTGATTCTGAACTAAAAGGATTGTGCTTCGGATGAAGCTATCAAACTTGTGTATGGCATCAAATGTATCCGAAAAATCATTGTGTATGGCGTAAAAACTGTAACAGATAGTGTTTGGGATGGTTTTAAAAATGTATTACTAGACATTAATGATGATGGTGTTATAACGTATATGTACAGTCAACCTTCGGTTTCTGCAGCCTTGCTCTACTCTATTTGCAACAGATTTCCGGGACTCTCAGAAATACTTAATAAAACTGCAATACACAAACTGTAAACTGTTTTTCAGGATGTTGAATTTAATTAGTAGTAGATTTATTTCAGTTAATGCAAAAAAAATAAGCATTTTTATGCACATTGTAAGTTATCGTTCTATGCCCGTACAACAGTGTGTGTAATTATGGTGATAAAAAGAAAAAAAATGGTAAGAAAAAATAAATATAATTGCATGACTATTATATATATACACGTGAAATAGCAATGTTTTTATTTGTATAGGACGACAATGACGATACAAATGTGATTCTGTCCCATCCTCCGTTATAATAACAAGTTTCTTTCCCGTAGTGCAGTATACATTATAATGCATTAATATATATATGTAATATAATAAAGAGACAAGTTCCCAAATTTTGCTCTACTTAATACATCACTTTCCTTGGAATTCCCGAGTTGCAAAAATCGAGGGTTGACTGTAGTGTTATGTGTTTATTGCACTTCTCTCTGTAATATAATGTAGTTCAACTGAAATGGCTTTTTTATTTGTTACGACTGTAATTACTAGTAGTAAAAATGCATGTTGCTTATGCTCACATTGATTTTTTTCTTATTCTACATAATTTTACAAAGATAATATATACTACCCATGTCGCACCAATGATAAAATTACCTAAAATTTTTATAGCTTTCTACTTGTTTTCGGCGATTCATCTATTCAGCTACGAATTTTCCTTTATAGTAATTCAAAAGGCTTCTTTTTCAATAATAATTTGAATGCATTTCAAAAATAAAGAGGGAGGAGAATGATATCTTTTATATGTATTTTTACTGCTTTATTTACTGCCTAAGAATGAATCCACAATAGGACCACGCAAGCTTGGATCAAGTAACGCTGGTGGTAAGAAAGTGACTTGTATTAGTATCAGGTAAATCTAACATGTCAATGACAATATTCATACCATCGTTATGATAAGTCAACATGCATAAAAACAATATAACCTTGGTAATAATTACTTTATTTTTTCGGCTAATGTACTATTGTTCACTATCTATTTGAAGCATAAATCTATTGATAATTTTCTATTTGATGAAGCGCAAGTCGGATCTAGATGAGTCAGAAGTGGACCAGAGGAGTCACACAGACCCAAAGAAAAATCGAAGATCTTTTATCGCAGCCTATTTTTTTCGAATCGTAGTATAACTTCCTTTTCTTTTCCAACCCTTTTTTATTTATTTATTTATTTATTAAATTTCCATGGCTCCTACAAAGAAAGTGGGTATCCTTGGTGCTACAGGCACTGTAGGTCAACGTTTCATTTTACTTCTTGCAGATCATCCTGTTTTCACTATCCATGCTTTGGGTGCTTCTTCCCGTTCTGCTGGTAAACCTTATAAGGATGCTGTCAAGTGGAAACAAGCAAAGCCTATTCCTGCCAATACCGAAAACCTGACTGTTATGGCTTGTGTTCCCGAAGAATTCAAAGAATGCGATGTTGTATTCTCTGGTTTGGACGCTGATGTCGCTGGCGACATTGGTAAGTTTATTCATTCTTTTAGACTGTTACTATTATTATTAAAAAAGACGACGGATATATATATATTATTGGGATTGGCAAGGAAAAAAAGAGATCTAAACAAGGAAAAATATAGAAATGGCCTTTTTGAAATCCAACTTGGTTGTCTTTTCGAATGCCAAAAATTATCGTCGCGATCCCACTGTACCATTGATCGTCCCTACCGTCAACACTAGCCATTTCGATATTATCCCATACCAACGCACCGTGTATAAGCAATCCAAGGGCTTTTTGATCACTAACGCCAATTGTTCCACCACTGGTCTTGTTGTCCCCTTGAAGGCTTTACAAGATGCCTTTGGACCCATGACCCATATTCTCGTTCATACACAACAAGCCATTTCTGGTTCAGGTTATCCTGGTGTCCCTAGTTTGGATATTTTGGATAACATTGTTCCTTATATTTCAGGTGAAGAAGAAAAGATGGAATGGGAAACATCCAAGATTTTGGGTGGATCCGATGGTCAACAATTTTTACCTTTGACCAACACTATTGTATCTGCCACTTGTACCCGTGTGCCCGTTATTGATGGTCATTTGGAATCTGTATCCGTTAAGTTCGCTAACGGATGTCCTTCTGTTGAAGAAATTTACAAGGTCTTGGAAGAATACACAACAGAACCTCAAGCTTTGGGATGTCATTCAGCACCTCAACAAGCTATTTTGGTCAATAAGGCCGCTGATCGCCCACAACCTCGATTGGATCGTGAATTGGATAAGGGTCAAGCAGTAACTGTGGGTCGTGTTCGTCCTTGTCCTGTTTTGGATATCAAGTTTATGTTGCTTGTTCATAATACCGTCTTGGGTGCTGCTGGTAGTTCGGTTTTGAATGCTGAAGTGGCAGTTGCCAAGGGTCTTATCTAATTGTAGAATAATATACATATTAAAAAATGACACACGTACACACATCTCCATATTTCCTTTTTTTAATGTCTCTAACCAAAAATTTGTTTAAACATGTAACTTAATAAACAAAATACCATAAAAAATGAATCGAACGAAATAACAATGAAAGCCAAGACTTTTTGTTTATAAAACTTCTGATTTTTTGTATATAAATTAAAACGCTTTTTTTTGGCGGGCCTTTTTTTTCTTGAAAAAAACGCCTCTCTCACACGCACATACTTCTTATTTTTTATTAATATCAATTCCCTTTTCTATTTAATATATTAAAAAAACGAACCCCATTTCAAGAATGAAAGATGCACTCATTAAAGCAGGTGTTCAACATGTCATTGCGAGTACACCTAAACCCAAAGCACCTGGTTCCGATTTAGAAGCACTCCCACAACAACAAAAGAAGCGTTATTTTTGGCAAAAAAAGGAAGACCCTCACTATTTATTGACACCTCATGAAAAAAAGATCTTGCACAAAGTAAAATCTCGAGCACGAACGCTTGATAGTGGGTTAAGTTGTTGTTGCTGTCATGTGGGTTTGGACCCCATCATTGGGTAAGAAGTATTAATAAAAAAGCGTTTCTATATGTATATATAATAATAATAGATTCTTTAAAAAAACCAAAAAAGGGGGGGAGGGGATATATAAGTGTATGAGTGTGTGTTTCGGCTTGGGGGGCTAATAAGGAATAGTCCAGTAATATAAATTTCTTGTTACCATGGGCTGAATTGCAAGAGAGAGGAAATTGAATGCATAAAAAATCTAATACATATTGCATTTATACTATCTATAGACTTATTCCAGTCATTGGAGATTTCGCTGGTCTCGTCTTGTCGTTATATTTAGTACAAACGGCAGCACAAGTCCATTTACCACAATCCGTCATGAGTCAAATGATGATGAATGTTATTATCGATTTCTTGGTAATGAATCTATTTCTTTAAAGGTCGTACTTTTGATATAAATTGTGTTACTCATTTTTTTTTAAAAAAATGTTATAGCTTGGAATTGTGCCGATTTTGGGAGACATTATGGACGTTTTCTACAAATGTAATACACGAAATGCGATATTATTAGAAAACTATCTTAATAAACAACAATTAAAACGCCAACAAGAAGAAGGTGCCGGTGATGGTGGATCATTGTCTTCTCCTCATACACAACAACATCTTCAACAACAACCATTATTACAAAATTCATTTGATGCACTTTCATCCTCCTCCTCCTCATCATCACAAACACATCATCTACAAAAACAGCCACAACCCATTGAATTAAAAGAACAAAAAAAATCATTACCAAAAAATCCGCATCATTATTAATTACGCTATATTACCTATTAACTATTATATTATATTAATAAATATTATTAAAAAAAAGAAACACTAATTATATTTTTTATATAAGAGTTTTACAGATTTTATAATCAATAAAATAATATCAATGATTATCATTAAGATAGATACAGTTTTTTTAGGTTGGAATTGAACGTGTACGAGGGAAAATAAAGAAGAAAAAGAAAAATAATAAACTAAATACAATAAGCATGGTATCTTTATGGGGAAAAAAGAGGGGAGATGGAGTTAACGGGAAAAGGGTGATCATTGTTTGGTTTGTTGTTGTTTATAGATGCTTAAAAGGAAACAAATAAATAATGGATGGATAGGATGGATTTGGGTTGGTATTTGTTTAAGGGAATAATTCCATGGCTTGGTTAATGAGATACTCAAGAGTAGCATTTTTATAGCTCATATCGAGCAAATCTCTTGCGCCATCCTGATCTCGCATCAAAGTAGGAGCAAATACAACAGCTAGATTTTTTGTCGTCATGAGATTTTCACTACTTTGTTGACGAACACTATATATAATAATAATGCGTTTATAGAACATATTGACAAATGCGTTGAGTGAGTGAGAAAAAAATAATAATACGAAAAACCAGATATAGTAAAAAACAAAAAAAAAAAAACTTTTTTTTTGAGATCTTCCTTTTCAAACTTACCGATAAAGGTGATGAGCCAGCATCTTGAGGGTATCATAATTAGCCTTAGGTAATTGATCCAATATGCCAATGACGGCATCCTGTTTTGATTGACCGGGTTCCATGGTGCCCACTTCGATCCATTTAGAATAAAGTTCAAAAGTAAGTAAAGGATTCGGAAGCTTCCGAAAGTAATGCTTCAACACACTGGTGATAGCACAAATATCATTGAATTCTTCATCATCGTCGAGATCCAAGGGTAAATCACGTTCAAAAGCACGTTGGATCGTTCGCATTTGGGCCGCGCCACCCGATTTTCGATAAATGCCTTCATAATCCATACCTCGGGCTTCGACGGCATCAATACACTGTTCTACAACGCGTGGGACGGATCGGTCCTCTTTGGCGACTTGTTCTGATAAATCCAGACCAAATAATCCTGTATTACCAATATCGTCTAGACTGTTGCTTCGACTTTGATGTTCTCCAGAACAGGCTTGGGGTGCATGACTCAAACATTTGGCGTGTGTAATAAATCCACATCCTTGACATCGTAGATCTGAACGACCCCATACTTTATCATTACAAACATCACATTTTGTAGGCCTCAGAAATGAGACAGCATGGAAAGCATGGCGCCGTGTACCTCCATTATTCGTGTTGTTGTTATTACTGTTGACAAGAGTTAAAGTACTACTACTGGTCATTAACATGCCAGCATTAGCAGCAGCAGATGCGGTTGTTGAAGAAGAAGGCGATGGCCAATTATCTGTACTGTTGGACTTTTTGAAAAAGTTTTTAGGTTTGATTTTAAATACTTTGGGAGCTTGTGTTCCTTGGAAACTATCTCTTGCAACAATTTTAGCAGTAGATTGTTCTTCTGATCCGCGACGAATAAAATTGGTGCCTGCCATGACAGCCGCAGCTTCACGTTCTCGTTCAGTGACACGTCGTGATAAATCATTGTTCATATTGGTTAATTCGGCATTCTTGGTATTTAACATGATCATTTCATTAATTACATCGTCTCTTAATTTGGATAATTCTCGTGTTTCATTCGCCAACGCTTCTCGTTCCACCTTGCGAGAATCCATGTCGGTATTGATCATGGCAAGACCAGCTTGTTGTTGTTCGTAGACAGTAATGTTTTCATTGGCTAATACATTACGATATTGTTTGAGTTCTTCACATGTACGTTCTAATTCAACACGTACATTGGCCAAACGTTCAATATCATTTTTGGCTTTGAGAATAAAACTTCGAGGGTCGTTTTGTTGCGCTTGTAACATTAGTGAGATTTGTTGTTGTAATTGTTGAATCGTCTTTTCATGTTGTTGTCGAATGGTATTTTCTTTGGCAAATTCTTCTTTGGCGTTTTGGAATTCATCCAGAGCTCGTTTACTCGCGTCCTAAAAGAATCGTTTTTTTCAGATATGAGTATTTCATGTGAAAAGGGTCCAAAATAAGCTTATTCTTTCTCGCATCATCATGATTAAAAAGAGGAGTCGTCGGAGAAGAAGATGGTTTGAGAGTGAGAGAGAGTAAATGTGGGGGGAGAGACTTCCCATCTGAGAATTATATATGCAAATGGCTGTGTTACCTTAATTTTTTGAAAATTAGCTTCTGTGTCCGCTAATTTACGTTTGGACAATTGAAGCTGGGATTTGAGTTGCGCTACATTATCTGGTAATTCGTCCCCTGTCGGTGAAGAGCTTGCCAGTTGTAGTTGATTATTATATGTCGGTGGTTCAGGAAACGCGTCCATTAATGAAGTAGATAGTACACGAGAAGCTTGAGCAATTCGAACACTACTACTATTGGTTTTATCTTGATCCTCCTTGACAATTCTTGCGGCTTCTTGTTTTAATTTTTCATTATTGCCGAAGATAGTCGTTGATTTGGCATCAAAGACGCCTAAATCTTTGGTTAAATTGAGTAATTCTGCAGAATCATTATCAAAATAAGAAAAATTTAAAGATGGAATATCAGGTAATGCCATATCCAATGTTTTGGTAGAAGAGGATGCTGCTGTAGAACAAGAAGCAGATGAAGATAATCCAGTATTGTTCAACATCATGGGTGGGCGAGGGGGTCGCGGTGGAGGGGAGGGACTCCCTTGACTACTATGGTTACTATCACTACTGGTTCTTGTTGGTAATGAAGGCATAGGCGGTTCTTGATGATCGGGGATCACAGATAATCGTTTCCCACTATTCGGTGGAGAAGATAATCCCGTGGAACGTGATGGTGTCGGTTGTAAATAATGCTGTTGAAGAATTGTACTGTTACGTTTCTGGCTACTGACATTATCCATGGAACTACTTCTGGAACGAGCCGGTGTCGGAGGGTTTTTATGTTCATTTTCCATGTAATTGGAAACCATATCTGCATCGAATAAACGGCTTGCGTGTCGATTGGCCATGTAAGGTCGTTCATTTAAGGCACCAGGACGCGGTGTTGGAAGTGGTGGACTAGGGTTATTGGTTGAATTGGATGTCGGTGATGATGTTGATGTGGATGACTATTTTAATAATCCCAATTATATTAATGTTAGAGTAACCCGCCCATTGTTATACAATAATAATAATAGTAAAATATAATAAAGATCAGCAAATTTTTTAAGCTTTACAAGTCCCGACTTGATGATTACAATTGAGATAAAGAGACGCGCATCTATATATATATATATATAAAGATATAGACATACCTGATGATATCCAGAAGGAATGGAAGGTAAAGATTTGGTAGCATAAGCCAAATTATATTGTTGTTGTTGCTGTTGTTTTTTACGAAGCTCTTTTTCTTCTTTACGTTTTTGTCTTTCCAATTTACGTTTTTCGTGACACGGTGTACAATAGATGCCCTATTGGAACCAAATAATCAGTTAAAGAAGAGAGGCATATGATTATATATAGAGTGAGAAAGAAAAGGGTATTTGTGTGTGAAACCAACAGGGTCAAATTATTATGTTAAAAAAAAGATGCTGTTCTATTACTATTACTACATCTTTACCTTGGTTGTTTGAGTAAATACTAAATCTTCAATTCTACGTTTACATGATGTACATCGAAAGCAATTGGCGTGATATGCTTCATCACCTATATATATATTATAATAAAATATAATATATTAATTTATATAATTTATTAGATTGAGATTCTTATTTGTTATGCGTAATTGCAATGTATATATGTATGAGTATGGATAATATTATTATATAATATATATATATATTTATATTTATTATCTATTACTATTTTTTTTACCTGTCATGATAGCTTCATCACGAATCACTTGTTTACAAACATAACAATTATAAGAACAACTTTCACATACAGGTCGACCATCACTTAATAATAATAAATTAGATTCACAATCAGCTGGACGACGACATTTGGCGCAGGTAAAACTAAATATATATTTAAAATGACGATGATGAGCCACATATATTATTGAAACATATGAATAATCGAGGGTATTGTATATACTTATGTTCCTGGATTCATTCTTATTATTATTATTTACCAATCGAGATGAAATAAAGCATCACCAAAAGCTATAACTGATCCCTCATCGATAATATTATTACATCCACTACATGAAGGACCAAAACCATCGTCATCGACGAGGGATAATGTAGAAAACATATGAACGTTTTGGATATATATTTATTATTATGAAAAGGGAAAAGAGAAAAAGAAAGGGAAAAAGAGGAAGAAGAAGAAAGAAAGAAGAGGGTTAAAATAAAACAGTGTTAAAGCGATGGTAACACGATACAAAATTATTGAACACAAGTAAATGGAAACAAACAGGAAGGATTTTTGTTTGTGTAACAGTATGTAAAATTTATTTTCAGCATTTTATTTCTCTTTTTAGATATTCCATCTTCATATATGTTGTATTGATTGTTGTACCTGTGTCTGTGTATATCTTATTAAGTGTCTGGACTCCTCTTTACTCTTACTAGGCACATGTACTTAATTATCTTGTTGCTGCTGCATAAATTCCATATCCAATTTTCTTCCTTCTTGAGTATTATGATGATAGCATTTTAAACATTTTGTTTCAATCATGGATCGAAAAGGAATTCGTAATGTAGGTGATATCTTGAAGTAAGCATATTGTAAAAATAAACACCATTCAATAGTATCTTTTGGTTGCTGTTGTGATACATTGGTTGGTGATGATAATGATGTTGTTATTGTTTGATCGTGATTGTTCTTTTGAAGAATAGGTCCCACAAACAAAAAATGAGGAGGATGATCTTTTCCTCTTGCTGTCTTTTCCACCATAGGCGCAACAGGTACTTTGCCACGCCAATCACTTGGATCAGATATGCCTCGATAGACTGTCACATCCCCCACTAATGCTGTATTAGCCCAAGTTTCATTCCAGGTAACAATACGTAATTCTCGTCGTTTGGGATCTATCCAAGATTCATGACGAATGATCATTTCATTCATACGTAATGCTGTTTGTGCTGCTTTGGGTGTTTGTAAATAAACGCGTCGTACAATTCTTCGTACTCCTACTTGGGGTATAATATTTTCAAGTGTTGGGTGATCGTCATTGCATTTGCTTTTAGTGATATTATTGACAAAGACGACGACAGCCACTGTATCACTAGGTGGTAACAGTTCAGGGTGTTGCTCAAGATGTTTAGGTGCTCGGCCATCTGGGAATAATTCTTGGTCTTGGTCTTGGCCTTGATGATAAGGTTCAAAGACCATGGCTTGTTGCTGTTGATCATTAGAACAAATTGAATTGATACTATCCAGGTCATGTTGAGAGAAATACGTTTCGTCTAACAAAATTTCGGAACGCTTAAGTATAGGGACTAGCTCGTGGGTTGGATAACGTTGTTGGTTGGCTCGAACTGCAAGATCCCATGGATAAGGATAAAGCATACGTGATATCGGTGTTGTGGTCATACTTTACTTTTTGAAGCTTAGTATGGTAATAATTGGGGGAGGGGGTATAAATCAAGTTATAAGAAGGGCATCTATTAAAAGAGAGAGAGAGAGAGAGAGAGAGAGAGAGAGAGAGAGAGAGAGAGAAAGAAAAGAAGGAAGTGAGAATTGAATATTTTTTTACGCTCATTTTTATATTTTGACATTTTGTTTACATGATGACAATAAATGCATATGTTGCCCGTATCAAAAAAGCCGTTTCTCCTTTAAAGATTAAAGATGATAAATTGAAACAAAAAGCTATATGAAATATATCAATGTTAGGTATATAAAACTCAGCTTTAACCAATAAACAATTCCTTGTTTTCCTATTCCATATAATTTTTTTCCTTCTCTTTCTTACTTTCTCCTTTTCTTTTTATATACATAATTAAATCCATCCATCATGGCCGACGATAATACTGACTTTTCAATGGATAGAGTCCCTGTTGAAGTTGCACTTGCAGCACTTCAAAAACAAGTCAAAGAATTACAACGAGTAGCCGCATGTAAGATAATTGACACATGCCAATGTTCATAACAACAATAAACAACAAACAATGAAAGTTAATCAATGATTAAACTCTCTTCTCTCCTTTTTAGCTGTTGCATCCGAATCTTCCTCCTCTTCCATCACCACCACAACAACGGAAAATAGTGATCCTGAACAAGTACAAGCATTAGAAAAACGTATTCAAGAATTAGAAACAGCCAATGCCAAAAAAGATTATCGTATTGAATTTTTGTTACGTGCATTAGATGCTCGTGATAATAACAAATAAAAACTTTATTTTATTATTATTATTATTACAAAAAATAAAAACGTTCCACTTCATCCATCTCAAGAGGAGCACATTATCAAAATGTTCTAATTTAACGGTAACGACGCAAAGACAAAGTGTTATGTCTCTTCCAAGTAGCCACACGACCACTACCTCTTGTCTTTGTGTAGAGATGTCCTTTACCCTTACCACGGCTCTTTTTACCAATCGCCGTAAGACCACGGGCTTCACGGCGCTTATGCACAGGGTTTACAATCCAGTTGATACGAGGATCACGACGAATCACCTTATGAGAAGGATCCACGAGAATCACTTCAAAGTATTTATAAGTAGCATCTTGATTGATCCAATAAGAGTTCAAGACACGCAAGTTGGCACATTTACGACCGACACGTTCTTCAGCAGTGGAACGTAAGGAACGTTGGTATTTGAGTTGACTGACACCTTCATGAACTGGCTTACCATAAGTGGCACCCTTGGGAACGGGTTTCTTACGACCACCACGACGAACACGAATACGATATACAACATAACCTTGTTTGGCCTATAATTCAAGACAACGTATCGATTAATAATGTTCAACTTTTTTTTAGATATACATCATCGTATAGCTGATGCATATATTTTTCTTGAAGAAAAAGGAACTTTACCTTATAGCCCAAACGACGTGCCTTATCAGGACGCGAAGGGCGTGATGCACGATGAATCACATTTAATTGTCTAAATTACATTTTCAAAAGTGCAATAAAATACAAAATTTCCTGTAAGTTTTTTTTTTTTAAAAAAAATTATACTTATTTTTCCTTGATTGTGTGAGAGCTTTGATTAAACACGTTCGGGAAAGTCATTGGATGAAACAGCTTATCTTTTCTTTATATACGTTTTATATGTAACATATATAAAAGAAAAAAGAAATAAACACTGAATCAAGCCTAAATAAGTTTTACACAACAACCCAAGTAAAAAGTTGACTATGTATACCTGTATTCCCAGCATCTCACACGAAGCAAAAACCGGAATACATCCGATTGCTTCTTTCTATAAAGTTCTTCGAGATATTTGTAGGCTTTTTGTAAAGTTAGTATCTTGAATAGAATGTATCGTATTGATCAAAAAATAAAATTAATGAACATACCACCCATGATTTATAATGATTAGTGAAACGGATGGATTGGAATAGGATGGATGGATAGATGGATAAAAAAAAGTTTGTAGGGTTATTCAAAATAAGCAAGAAGTATACTATATTTCCAAAACAGACAATTTACCCAAAAAAAATCGCAACGAACTCGGATAAATTATTTATGCGCAGATTGGCATACTTCATTAACTACTCTATTTTTTTTCTTCAAAATACCATATATCATGAATGACGAAAATAAAAAAATTCAATTGTTTTTATTATTTATATTCTTTTTTGTTTTGTTTTTTTTGGTCAAATTCATAGTGTATCAAGTTCATTAGTATCCCCAAATACTTCATTATTGGTATCATCATCATCATCCGTCCCTATTTCCGTAGTGGATGTTGCAACAGTCACTGCTGTTGTCATGGTTGTTGTTGCTGTATCTGTTATTGTTGTCGAATTATTATTATTATTATTACTCATGGTAGAAGGAGTATTTGTTGATGTAGTTGTAGTATTAGATGGTAGTTGACCATTACGTAAAGAAAACATTGCTTGAATGCCATCTGTACGATGTAATCGTGATAAAACATCCGCTGGTATATCGATATGAGAAAGATCCGCATGTCTTTGAAGGATATTATGTTGTGGTGGCAATGGTAACTGTTGAGATGGATGATGATTGCTGCTGTTATTATTATTACTAATGTTATGAAGAGTATGTTGTTGTTGCTGATGTTGTTGTTGATGCTGAAGTGCTTCCTCATTCATGGCTGATAATTGATTAAAATAAGCTCGTAATTCTCTTACACCTCTTCCAGAAAATACACAAAAGACACTCCGTTGTTGTGCAGTAAATTCTTTAGGTGGTGAACGACGAAACCGTTGAAAATCCGGCCGTAAAAATGCAGGTACCGATGTAAGACTCAAATGCGTGAGTTTTTCACAAAAGTTCACCAGTTGCATGATCGAAGGAATGGTCAATCGTTGACAGTAACTAAGATGTACACGTTCTAAAGAATTGGCAATACGTGTATGACTTGTCAATGCATAGATAGCTTGATCCGTGATATTTTGACATTTCACCAATCCGATACGTTTTAATTTGGGTAAAGTGGCCAATTCCATGACCGATCGATCTGTCAATTGACCACAGCAGGCGAGATCAAGATAACGAATACGAGTACAATGACGTGCCAATTCCACAATGGAATAATCCGTTAATCGTAAACAATGACCCAAATGTAAATAGTGAAGATAACGACCCAGTTGACAAATGGCGAGGACACTATCATCGGTGATATTTTGACATTTATTTAATACCAAATTACGTATTTTGGGGGCGGCACCAATAATTTGTCGTACGGCATGATCGGTAATCAAACTGATGGAGGTCAAGTCAAGAATTCTGAGTTGATCATAATAATAAGAGGAAGGAGGAGAATTGGAAAGAGAGGTGGATTGAGGTGATGGGATTCGTTTTGCTAATGCAGAGTCTGTAAATCCAATATCGGTAATCTCGGTACAGTTGTTCAAGCGGAATTCACGTAGTTCTCTGCTATAATTAAACACTTCTAATAAGGATGTATTGGTGATATTGCAGTTCATGAGATCGATTTCCAGTAATGCATGACAATGTTTTGCCAATGATATCACAGAGAGGTCCGATACTTTAACACAATTATTTAATTTGATCTAAAATAAGAAAAAATGTCGTCAATAACAACAACAAATAGTATCATTATCATTCTCCACTTTTTCTTTGAACAGAACCAACACACACACAGAGTGATATAGAATAAATTAATAAATATATAATAATTTACCCTTCGTAAACCAGTACAAGATTTTGATAACATGACAATCCCTTCATCGGTAATTCCTTCAAACCTTGCTGACCCTTCTTTACACATACTTAAATTGAGACCTTGTAAATTGGGACATACTTCAGCTATTCGTTTTATAGAGATATCAGTGACATTGGTCACATCACCTAAATCCATGGATACCAAACATTTACGAATTTTTTTATCGCCAAGAAAACCAATGATGCCAGTATCTGTAAGGTTTGAACAGCCGGTTAACGTGACCCGTTCTAAACGTGCACAATCGTTCAAACTGGTCAGGTGGGCATCTTCCACATGGGTTGAAAGTAATGATAAATTGATGCGTCGAATGAAACTGGTATAAGGAAACAACATAAATTCTGGTTTTTCAAGGACGGTACAAAAGCTTAACCAAGCCGTTGATCGGACAAAATTAGGTTTATACCATAATAATTCCACAGCATGTAAACTCCATGATTTGCACGTCATTGCACAACTGGAAAGGTCGGATGGATGAGAAAGGTATTTCAGAATATGAACAATAAGTTCGGAAGGTATATATTGTGCGTTGGACATTTTGAAAAAAAGGGGTGGTGGTGTGAATGTGTATATATAAATGAAGAGAGGAGTCAAAGAAAGAAAATATATATATAAAGTTGTTTTGTCGTTGTTGCTTGTTATTGTTGTTTGTTGTTGAAAATGAACTGAAAAGGTAAAAGACAGAGAAGAAAAATAAAAGTAAAACCACACCACACAACAAGTACAAAATAACGATAAAAATAAAAAGAAAGAAAGAAGCGAAAAGAAGAGTTTAAAAAGCAAGAGAAAGAAGAAAAAGGAATATAAAATATAAAAAAAGGTGTTCAGCAAGTAGAAACCAAATAAGGAGAAAGAGGAGTGGGCTTTTATGTAAACTTATTATTAGGAGGAAAAGGATATTCTTTCCTCGTAATTACTTATTATTATTACTTGTTAAATGATATAACAAGTATAATAAGTATTATAATATTAATAGCACTAGTAACAGCATATAATAATATCAGTACTCCTTCGGGTTTAATATTATCTATGTAAATATCGTATTTTATTTATACATTCCCTTTTGATAAATGATATAAATTTAAATGCTGGGTGCAATCTAATAATCAACATGCACTTCTTTTAAGTAGTCCAACTCCGATGTAGATATAAAAAGGTACCAAATAACAACAACAATGAACCATTTTCTATAACATTGTTTATTTACTATTTATGATTTCAAGTACTTTGTCCAAATCTACTGCCATTCCATTAAGGTTATTATGGCTATTAGAAATAGCTAAAGTATCTTTAATCATCGTTATACCTTGACGTGTTCTTTTTAATCCTGTCATATGTGCGTAACTGCCCAGAGCATGTCCAATGTCATGAACTAAACTCCGCATATAAGTTCCTCCTCCACATTCTACTCGAAATAATGCTTCTTTTTTCTGGCTCTCCTGTTGATAATCCAATAATTCTAATTCTAATATTTGAACTTGACGTGGTTCAATAGGTTTGGGTAATTCTATACCTTGTCTTGCATAATCATACGCCCTTTTCCCTTGAATTGAAATGGCCGAATATCTATTATAATAATTATGAGTGAATTTATAAGTAACAGCAATTTCAGGTAAATCAATAGCAATCATCCAAAAATGGGGTTATATTTTTTACATTGGTGGAACTTGAGTAATTTCTCCTTTGAATTGAGGCAAGATCGACAAAATATTTTGTTGATTGATATGATCTGTTGATCCATGATGCGTGATGGTACCTTGGCTGTCATAACTATCCGTAGCTTCTCCAAACTTTGCCAATACTAAATACTCCTGTTATGTATTATTATTATTATTATTGTTTAGTAAGAACGAAGCGAAAAAAGGAGCTAAGGGGATGATAATAATAATAATAACAACAATAGTAAAATAAAGTGTAGATAGTAGTAGGAGTTGAAATACAATAAATATAGAAACAAGCATAAATATTACCTTTGTACAATGTAAATAATCATGTAGTTTTTTACATCCATTACCTACACCCAATACTATTATTATACTCGATTAATTATCTTTTCAAAAGACGATCATACACAAACACATAATGACATACTTAATACGCCTTCAGCTAATGGATCCTAATAGTATAACACCCTTTTTTATTAATATTTTTTTCCTCCTTCTCCCTCTTCATTTTATTTATTATTCAAAAAAAAAAATGGTGCTTCGTTTAGTTTTTTTTTTTTTTTTTTTTTTTTTTTACCAAAGTGCCACCATGACCAATCTTGATCTTGTCACGTTGTTTGAGTTTTTTCGTCATGCCTAAACGTGCATGAAGTTGTTCCGAAAGTGAATCTTGTACTTTATTGACTGCTTCTCTTGAAGTCCAACCAGTTGGCTTATATACTGAAAATACACCATTCAGTGCGTGTCGTAATGATCGTGCTGGCAATGTCATTTTGTTTTTGGAAAAAATATAAAGACGTAAAAATACAAACTAAAAATTATACCTTCCGCTTTAGCCAATCGAGAATTACCTTCAGGTACGCGCGCTATAAGATAAAGATACCTTTGGTTTTAAATTAGATAGTACAGGTTACAACAATATTCCATGCCATGTTAGGTTTATCTACAATAATAAGCACATGCCTGGCGCTTGATTGGCATTTATTTACATCATAATAGTGATAAAATCTGTGTGAGTATTATTATGAAATACCATGGGATTGATTATGGTTCCATTTTTGTATAGGGTAATTAATCACTGGCTTTTTTTATACGTCAATATGTTGAATTATTAAATTGCACTCTTGTAACTAAAATGCAATATTAGGTAAATTTGATAGACTTTAAAGGTAACCAGTAGTTTATCATAGTTCCTAAATACTATACAAATCTTGATAATGCTATTATATAAGACATAGTAGCCAATAACAAATAAAGATGGCATTCCATGTTCTTTAATATCATTAAAGCCAAAAAAAAAGAATCAATTCATCTATGTCACACCACACGCAAAAAAGAGAGGATGATGATGATGCGTAATACAAACATGTTTTTTTTCCTCCGCAGCATTGGCAAACCTGCATATTTTCGTTTTTCTTCTCCTCTCCCTTCACTTTGCTCCTTTTTTCCCTTTCTTTCCAGCTCTAACTTTTTCTATTATGATCACATTTGTTTCTTCGACAGAACGACTTCCAACGAAACAACATTATCTTAAAGTCAAAAAACTTCTTAACCCAAGCAAGAACCATCAAGGTATCATTTACCACCGAGGGGGCGATATAAAACTACGTGATGATACAGACGTGGAACTTGGGTTTCGAAACGAAAGCAACTTTGTCTATTTGACTGGTAACAAAATATATTTATCACCTACTCTATATTTTTACTTTTCATTGACATTGACATTGACATTTAAAAATAAAATATATATAATAGGTGTGGAAGAGGCTGGTTTTCATGTCGTTATCGATCTTCAAACCGATCTTGTCTATCTCATTCCACCCACAGTAACTGATAACGAAGTGTTATGGTCAGGAGCACCCGATAATGCAGTTACTTTATTAAAAAAATTTGATGTCGATGCCATTATTACCGAAGCTGATTTACCCAACTTATTGACAAATTTAAATCCTGATGTCATTCATTGTCTTGATACCACCAACACCAGTGCCTTATATGAAGCAGGTGTTGATTGTGAACGATTAAATTTTACGGAATTAAAAGGAGCTATTCATGAAGCAAGGTTAACCAAGTTTCCTTGGGAGTTGGATTTGATACGTTATGCTTGTCATATTTCATCTCATGCACATATTTCGCTTATGCAACATACAAAGCCCCGCCAAAAAGAATGGGAGTTAGAGGCTCGATTTCGTTGGGAGTGTGCACGAAATGGTAGAGTGTGATTTTTATTACTACCTTATTTAAAAAAAAGGCTCCGATGCATTAGTATTTAAAAATGATGGATGGAGTGCTCATTTTAGGTATGCAAGTTCAATGTTATCTTCCTATTATTGCTTCGGGTCCTCGAGCTGCTACTTTGCATTATACCAAAAATAACCAAACAATCCCTTCTGGTCCTCATAGCCTGGTGCTAGTAGATGCAGGTGGTGAACGACGTTGTTACGGAAGGTAGATAAATGGATCGTGGGGTGATGATTATTGTGATAAATTTAAATGAATTATAAAGTATTGACTTTTTTGGATGATAAAATGTGATGCATGCTATCTAAAGTGATGTCACTAGGACGTTTCCAGCTACAGGTATTTTTTCACCAGAGGCCAGGACCATTTATAACATCGTATTAAGAATGCAAGAGGTAAGATTTTGTCTATTGTAGATCTTGAAAGTTCTAGGTAGTTTTTAGGTAGGATCATTTTTTTCACCTTTGTTTGCTATATATAGGCTGTATTAGAAAGATTGAGACCAGGTGTCTTTTGGATGGATATGCATCAATTGGTTGTACGTATATTGAGCCATGAACTTGTACGGATTGGTATTCTTGTCAATGCTACCCCTGATGAGTTAGTTGAATTGGGTGTTCTTCGAGGATTTTATTTCCATGGTAACAAAAAAATCAAGCATTTGATTTGATTCATATTTATTGTTTATTTTTGGTTTTTTCATACCAACAGAACATTTCTTGTCTCCAAACTGATGCAATCTATTTTACACTCAATATTAGGCACCGGTCATTCAGTGGGATTGGATGTTCATGATGTTGGCGGGTAAATATCTTACAAAAAAAAGAGAGAGAAAACGGTAAACTGATAAGACGATGATTTATGTGTCATCTATATATTATAGACGAGGTGCTGGCATTTTGTTTTCCAATACATCCGGCAACAATGGCACTACTATGAGTGGACAATACATGTTAACCAAACCACTTGAAAAAAACATGGTAATTACCGTTGAACCAGGTTTATATTTCAATGAAACCAGCTTGGCCAATTGGACAAAAGTACCTTTTTTACGTAAATATTTCAACTTGGAACTTATTGAAAAATATCGACCTGTGGGTGGTGTCCGTATTGAAGATACGGTACTTATCACAGAAGATGGCATTGAAAATTTGACGATTGCACCAAAAACTGTTAAGGACATTGAAGCTGTTATGGCAAAGGGAATGTGATATAAGAATACCATTGGGTTATAACATTTCAAATATTTTTTTCTCAACATACCATCTCCTCTTCGTATTCCCATATGTCTATTATTCTTTATTTGATTCTTATATGTGTTATTATATATGAAAGTGTATAATGATCATGAGAATGACGCTGTTGTTGTTGTATATAAAAATTCTATTACTGAGGTTTTTCTTTTCCTTTTCTCATCTCCTGGGTTATATAATAATAAGCAGTTTGCGTCCAGCTGGTGTATACTATCAATAAACATATTATTTCATAATAGCGAATTCAATTGGAGTCGTAGGGTATAGGTTTATCTTGAATTTTAGTGAGTATTATTTTATCACTGTAAAAAGCATAGCGTATAAAATAAAATTATATACTAGCATTGATAATCCAATTGAAACTTGGTGGGTAATATTACATTGAGTAGCTGGATATAGTGTTACAGATGATTTAAACACGCTTATTGCGATTACACTAGTTTATTCAGAATCTTTATTTGTGGTTGGATATTCATGAAAGGTCCTCCAGTAGCCTTATCGTATTCTATGTATGTTTGGTTCCACTTGTGAAGCTTTTTATGTGATGGTAACTAGTAGGCCATGGAATGCTTTTTTCTTCTTCCTCCAAAAAAATTGCTTAATAAAGAAATTCATAAATAAAAATACTTGCATGGTCTATTCATCAATTAATAGTAAATGCAACAACAATTGCAAATATTATTACTGAGAAATAATAATATGCAGTGGTAGTAAGGACTCTACTTTGGCTACTGAGATTCTTGAGTGTTTTTTATCTGCCCAGTCATTGTACTATTATTTTTTGCCATGGTGAGGTGACTGAGAATGCCTGTAACACCGTTGTTATTCTGTAAGATTATAGAAGCAAAGCTTAAGGTAGGGTATTTTATATTGCGCTATATTTTGAAATTACATAGAAGAAAATTGTTTTTTTTTCACAAAAAAGAGCAATATAAATAAAAAGTACTGATTTGGTCTAAATGTGCATAGTTTGTTGGTATTGCTTTTTCATTGAGATTCACATATTTGTAGTGCTAATATGTCACTCATAGATATATATGAAAGAAAATACGATAATTACGCCACCTTGAATAGTTCCAAAATATACATGTATTTTGTGGTACAGTACCCCTTTTCTTTTAGTCTCCTTGAATTAAATTAACATTTAACATTTCCTGTTAAACACGAATTCTCGGCGAATAAATCTTTTTAGATGCTTTTTAATGACTATTTATTGATAAGGCACCCGTTGCTGCTTAATATACATTAGACCGCAGATACTTTTTATCGTGAAATTGCATACATAGAAATAAAAATATCAAACAACATCATGAATGATTTATTTAATGAATAACTTTTAAAATTGTTAATGCAAGTTTATTCTTTTCTGATGAAAACTCGTGATGCTAAACATGTGACTGTAATACGTTCTACAATAGATCGAACTAAAAGGATTGAAAAATAAAGAGAGGATCGAGAGAAGCTCTGGTCTAAGGCGTATAGTCATGTGTAAATAAGCTGTTTTGATCTTGTACCACAATAACAATCGATCTTTTAGATTCTCTTCTTTTTGCTTTTTAGGTAATCAGACCATTCTTGTTCCCTCCCACATTTCCTTCTTTCTTTGCTTCTTTCTTTCTTTTTTTATTTTTTATTTTTAAAAATACATTTAATTATTGTTTAATATAATTATAATGGCATCCGTTGACCAGACAGATAATTCGATAAAGCCTGGTGTCAGTTATCACTATAATTCTTCAACTACTACTTCGAATCCAAAGGCTATTACCGAGACGATAATAGGAGGAGACAAATCTGTTACAGATGAAAAAGAATGGCGAAGAGTTCTTTGGAAGATAGATTTATGGATCCAACCTATCCTTTTTCTTTTGGTATTAGTTACCGCAATTGATACCTCGAATATTGGTAAGTAAACAATAAATTAGAAATATATGTGGGTTCAAAGAAAGACATAAAAGTTTACCAATTACTATAAACAAAAGGGAATGCCGAGGTTGCTGGTTTGACCAAAGATATTGATAGCACAGATGATCAATTTAATTGGGCATTATCAGCAAATTACATTGGGACTGTAGGTGAAATTGGATTTTGTTGCAGTATATATATATATTTAGGTATCAATAACACAAGCGTTTGCTTTTTTTTTTGTAGCTTGTAACGGAAATACCATCAAATATGATTCTCAAAAAATTCGGTGCAAGAACTTGGTTCCCGACTATAGCACTTCTTTGTGGAACTGTCTTGGCCGCTACTTCTGCAGTAAAAACGGGTACTCAATTAATTATTGCTCGTTTTTTCATAGGACTGGTAGCGGGTGGTTTGCCACCTGGCATTGTTTACTATGCATCACTGTGGTTCCCTCGAAGTGATATTTCCTCACGTTTGGCTATATTCTTTATAGGCGCAAATAATATTGCAGGTGTAAGTCCTTGTCCTACTTTTCGCATGAACCGAAATAACAATAAGATAAAAAAAATAATGACTTGTAAACAATATGCTAATAATCATTACAGGCAGTCGGTGGTTTGTTGGTAAATATGTTTCTTTTATGCAGTATAGTATTGAGCATATAAAATCAGCAATCGGTTTAGCAGAATTGCTTATAAGACGTATTTCTCTACATACTAATATTGTAAAACCATACTTATAGGCGTTTGGAATTGTTCAGATGGATGGATTAGGAGGATTACATGGTTGGCAATGGCTTTTCATCATTGAGGCCATACCATTGATTCTACTGGGGTTTATACTTATTTTTATTTTACCCGAAGGTCCTCACGATGCAAAATGTAAGTTGGATTATACGTTGGTTATATTACAGTCATTTATATACAGAAAAATTGATGTAGTAATAGATTCTCTCTCTCTATATATATTCTAGTTTTGAATGAAACTGAAAGAAAAGTTGTGATGGATCGATTGTCTGCAGATAATGGAAGAAGTACAGAATCAGAAGAAGAAGAAATAGGAAAGTTTTCTTGGAAGCAATTCTTTGAGGTGTTTAAAGATTGGAAAACGTACTGTTTCATTTTGTTAGCATTCTGTTCTTTGACAATCATCCGATGTATCCGAATGTTTTTACCCCTTATTATCAAAGGTTTGGGAGCATTTGATGATGTTACAACTCAAGGCATGACAACACCTCCTTATCTCGCAGGTAATAAAAAGTAATTAATATATTATGCAACATGATGATCAATGATTAACATGTAATGAAATGGCTGTCTTCATATCTATATACAGGATTTATTGCTACAATTTTTTATTCCAAAAGCTCGGATTATTTCAAAGAACGCGGCTTCCATATTGCAATTATGGCTATTATCATATTGGTTGGATTTGTTATCTTGATTGCATTACGGTTTGCTGCACCTGCTGGTCTTTATGTATGCATTTGTATTATGGTAGCAGCAATAACATGCGTTGCAACTCTACGATCCGCTTGGATCAGTAATAATTACGGTGGTACATCAAAACGGGCAGTGGCGATTGCTGTTATTCTTGCAGCTGGTGCCGTTGGAAGTCCGTTTGGTGGTCAATTCTATCGTGCAGATGATGCACCTCATTATGTTCGTGGACATTCTATCATGGTGGGTTTGGCCGGTTGCTTACTCATTGTTTCCCTGGTAACTAAATTTGGCTTATATCGCGCCAATAAAAAACGGGATCAAATGACGGATGAAGAAAAGAAAGCAGTAATTATGAAGGCTGACGGGAAAGATTTAAGTGATGAGGTAAAGATACAAAGCGATATCTGATTTTCATTTTTATAAGGTGATATTTTCCTTATAAATATATATGTATGCTAATATGGTTAAAACTTTCAATTCTATAATAGCATCCGGATTATCGGTACATTTTGTAAACAGAAAGCGAAGTAATTTTATCTGGATAATGTAAAACTATGTATAATATAATATATAATATACTCCAATAAATACCATTACACCCAAAATTATAGTAATATTTTTACCTTGAGAAGCATAATTAAACGAGTTAGCATCATTTCTTGTTACTAATTGTTCGATACTTTATGTATCATTTGCATAATTTTTTTCATTGTTTATTTCATTAACCAAAAAACAACATATTCAAATCAGAAGATTCTTATAATATATAATGATACCTATTACTGTTACTATACGGTAATACTTCTTCCAAGTCCAATACGTCTGTTTCCATCATCATAAACTGACACAAATCGTTGCAAAAAGCCATAGCCAAGAATCACATCCACAAAACTGGGTGATTCATGCAAGTACGTGTAACAATATTCTTGCGATTGGTATACCTATCATTATTATGCGTCCCAGCGTAACAATAAAAATAATTCATTAGTAATCCATTCTTCCATTATTATTCTCTCTTGAACCAATGATTAAATAAACTTACTGTGCCTCCAACTGAGAAAGGAACGATATACTCTCGTGGATTCAATGTAAATTCATGACCACCCATTGAAAAGCTAATTGGAACTAAATCTGTTGTATCACAAGGTACAAGATATTGACCCATATAATCGACAGATAATCCTGAAACTTTACCCAATACACCAACGATGATCTCTCTTGGTAAATAGACAAGTGTAGATCCTGAAAAGGAAATTATAGAAAAAAGAAACTGAATGTCAGTGAAAATTCGATTAGTCTTTATAATGAAAATATTTTTGTTACAAACCTGTATCAATCAAGCCAGCCAAACCAGGTTCATAAGTTGTTACTTGACCATCAACGGTAATAGCATCAATATCTACAGCCCAATAATCCTATCAAATACCGATAAGTTTTTTGAGAATACATCCCATCCCATCCCGTCAAGTATATCGCTCTACTCACCTTAAAATTGGCATCTGATGTGATTGGGACATAAGTAATGGTATTATTTTCGACCTGAGTTAAATCAACTACAGATTTTTATAAATCAAAAAACAGTTGGGTGGTTAAACTAGTTTTTCGGAGAAAACAAAAAAGAAAAATAGCATTTACTTACCACCACCAAAGATAATGTTGCCATTCACTCGTCCATTGCCTCGTTCAGCATCATCAAGGGCTTTGAAATAAACGGAAAACATATTATCACGAATTACACCTGCTTGTTGCATACTCGATACAATGGTTGGAACAACAACATTATCGGGATTATTATATTTACTAAGAGCATCTGGCCCAATTCCAATAATACCGTCTAATCATCACAAGTGCATCGAGGATAGTTATGAGCATATATATGATATTATTCTAACGAGAAGAGAGAAAAATGTTTCTTACCTGCACCATTGGCCGTTAATTCGCCATCATTAAAATTGGATACAGCAAAAGCCTTTATCCAGAAATAGAAAAATATTAGCATTTCAGAACTATTTCACATTCTCATGGGGTATTCACAACCACTTACTGTGTTTGCTACAGAAATATTTCCTTCAAAAGTAAACGTATCCTATAAATTATACATATGGATTATTAGAATAATAGGTAACTACTTGGTAGGTATATAGGAAAACTAATGTATACCTTGGCGTAATAACCTTGCGAAAAACCTTCCCCGTATCGAATATTGAATTGCATATTCATTAACTCGAATGTGGACGAAGTTTTAGTGGATAGTGTATGTGGAGGGCTACCACAGAGTATTCCACAACTTTCCACTGGAACCCAAGTTGTTGATGATCCAGTATCTAAAAGCAGAGTGAATTGTTGTGGAGGAGTACCTAGTAAAAGTATATGTTTTCCGTGAATCATCAAGTTAGTGCATTAGTTATCCTGTACCTCTCTGTTTCTCTCGCATTTTATATATACCAATGGAAAGGTTCATGAGATACTATAAATATGATAAGAAAATGTGTCAGGTACAACATATTTATCTATATAGTCACAAGAATCAAGGATAACAATATAAAGATATATATATATATTACCGCCAAATCAATGTTTTCCAAAGGTACTTTAACGGATGATGATGATTCACCATTCACCTTCTGAAAACCCCATTTTGGTAAATTTGATGCTTTTCGATCCACCCCAACAAAAGGGACTGATAATAATCCATCATGAATGGTGTTTTCCTCAATCACTGGATTTATCACTGCTGCTTGTACACCCCATGCCACTGTGGCTATTAAAAGTAAAGAATGGGACCAAGTTGACATTACTACTGTTTGATGAATTTTCTCTCCTTTCCAAGAAATACTTCTGTAACCAATCGACCCTATTTATATTCCAATTCCAATGAATCTGCTTTTTTTTTGATCTCATCCAACATAACATATCAGCACAAACTAAGAATGCCGTTTCAATTTAAATTTCCTTTTCAACGTTCCCTTCCCTCTCTTTGATGAACCCAATAATATATCACACATACACATAAAATAAGAAAAAAAAAGACATTAAATTGCTGTTGAATATATGCGTCTTGTTTGTTGTCGAATAATGTATTTTTTCTTTTTGAATAAAGAAAGGGGAAAGGTTGGGGGAGATGAAAGAGAGAGATGAAAATAAAACAACCACACAATTGAACAACAACCAACATGAACACACACACCACAACGAAGAAAGAGAAAGGGAAAAAACAGGATTTATTTCTTGCCGGCAGCAGCCTTGCTCTTCTTGGTGCCTCGGAGCTTCTTTGCACGGTTCTTCTTTTCCTTGCGTTGCTTGCGACCACCCTTGGGGGCTTCGGCAAGTCCAATCTATATATATATATATATATTTTTGCATAATAACCATGAATAAAAAAATATATTCTCTTCTCCTCCCCTGAATATTTTCCTCCCCTTTGCTTTTTCCTAAATACACATACGCGGACAAGACGGTACTTGGGTTCAAATTTCTTGAGCGATTCAACAGAGTCGTAAATCAAAGCGAAACCGGTAGTCTTACCACCACCAAAGTGAGTCTTGAAACCAAAGACGGAAACAACTTCCTTGTTAGACTTGTACATCTTGGCCAATTTCTCACGGAGTTCTTCCTTGGGAACGGTAGCACGTCCAGGATGAATGACATCAACTACCATTTGCTTACGTTGAAGCAAACGGTTCGTAAGGAACTTACGGGTGCGAATGGTCACAGTCGCGGCGTCAGCCTATTATTATCATTTTTTCGTTGTTTTTATATATGAAATGGGAATTCGTTTTTTTTTGTTCGTTATATTTCGATTTATATATAAGTTTCGTCATAAATGTTGAATGAGAGAAATGGTGTAATGTCGAAGAATAGAGATATATAAAAAAAAATCAGTCAATCATCCATCCATCTATATCATTTATCCATCCATCCATCCATCCATACTTTTTTCTTTTTCTATATCTATTTCTCGATGGATCCTCGTTATTTGACCCTCTCCCATTTTATCTATATGCCCTTACCATATTGATGGATAAAATGAAAGGAAGTTGCCTACTTCTTGATGCATTTGGCATTATTATCCTGTCTCCGCTTCTTTCAGTTCCAAAATAGGCAATTTACATTTCGATAAGGTTGACCTCTTTTACGCATAGAATGGAATACCATCTTATGATCTATTCAATGAATACAACGTGCTTCTTTTATTTCATGATATCCTATAAATGACACAATAGTATAACACGTAAAAATATTATTATATATATCAATCTTATCATTTTTCATTGATACAATGAGTCTGTCAACTCTTGCATAAAATAATCCCGCGTTATTTTCTCACCCAGTTCTCGTTCCTGTTGATAACCTGTAAATTATCATTGTTTCCCTTTCAATCACCCATAGACAGCCATAGAAAATAATGTTTTTTTTTTTAAAAAAAAAGTTTTGTATTTTGTAAAAGAAAAAATATAAACTACAAGTTAAAAGGGGACGTTTCGGGATAATATATTGTTGAATTATAAACAGAGTACTTTAGCAGAAACAAGGAAACCATGCTCTGTATCGCTTGGATCATTTGCGGCAAATGCAGGAGTAATGACAAGAAATACAGTACCATCTTCATTTCCTTTATTTGCAGTTTTCATGGACTGTGCATCAAAAGTGTCTTCCCCTTCTTTAATAGGTTTCGTCTCCACTAATAATTCTTGACCCTTCATTGCCAAATTCAGTTTTGCTGCACGATTAATAAGCGTCAATACCTTCTTTTCCGCATTAGCGTCGTCTTTTGCTTTTGGACATAAGGTACCTATTGTGTCCATGATTGATTTCACAATCTCCTGTTTGGCTTGTTCAATATTTGATTCTTCTTCATCGGGTTGTTTTGCGACCAAGGCACTTGCTTGTTGTCGGAAACGCGTAGCCCACTCTGGATTACGCTGAGCAAACCATTTTTCGACTTGTTGAAAGGCGCCATTGATGGATAAACCAGGCATTAAAGGGGGTGCAAACAAAGAATCCAAAAGTACTTCGACAATATATTTCTCCATAAACAAACCAATGTAACCATTATCCAAAGTCTCGTCTCCTTCCTTGAACAATCGTGCACGAATTTCTCCTTCTCTATCTGACCAACGTTCCAACACAAACTTTGTAGCGGCTACTTGATCGGCTTTGGATCGAAGACCCATGCATAAAGTGCTTGTTAAATTAAACACTTGACTAAGCTCATTTTGAATGGTGGATAAATCGTCGTCCGTGGCGCGAATTTGTCGTACGTGGGAATAAAAGTTGCTTTCCATTCGTAGGTATTCTTGGTTCTTTTTAACAATTTCATTCTGCAAGTGCAGTTGCACCCCTTGTAAACTTTCAATAACGCGATTTTTTTGTTGGAGTTCCATATAGATTCTCTGATTCTCTAGTTTCATTTCGTTTATATGCCTGTCTTCTCTATCAGCATTACGTTCGATTCTTTCTTTGAGACTCTTCTCTTGACTTTCGAGATGGTGTATATATTCAAAAGGCGACATGCCATTGGGTAACCGTTGACGAAGGTCGTAATCATTTGATGTCGGACGTTTGTTACCGCTTTTATTGCCTTTACTCGTTTTGCTATGGCTAATATGGCTTTGACTGGTACTGATGCTGATGGTACTACCAACACTCATACTACTCGATCTACGTGGAGGGACTGGGTGTGCTGGTGAAGTATTCATCGCTGTTGTTGTCGCTGCTCCACGCATCATAATACCGTGTTGTGGTTCATAGCGTTCCTGTATATGTTTTTGCAGATGTGACGCATCGTAAAATATTTCTTCTGGTTCCTGGTGCAAATCATCTTCTTTATATCCTTGTTGCCTCTGCTGTCTATGGTGTTTGCTTGAATGCTGTTGTAACAATCCTTCTTCTTGTTGCTTTTTGAATTCTTGCAGAATTTGTTGTTTTTCTTCTGGATGTTGGATCACATAGTCTTGTTCTTCTAGAGGCAAATGCTTCATAATTTCCACTTCTTCCTCTGTGAAATTTACCGTAATTTCTTGTTGTCCTTCTTCATGTGTCAGTAGCTGTTCATTAGGATGGTGCACTGTGTCGTCTTTATTGGTAGCTTCGTACATGACGTGGTCGTCAACATTAGATGGTGCCTGTTGTTGTTGTTGCTGTTGTTGTTGTTGTTCTTGGTTTTGGTTTTGGTTTTGGAATTGGAATTGATCTTGATTTTTTTCGTGAATTGACATCTCTTTTTAAAATTCGTTTTCAAAATAAAAGGAGTTAAAGAAGTAGTAGTAGAAAGAAAGAGGGAAAGAGAGAGAAAGAAAGAGAAAACGAGTCTTAAAAAAAAAGGAAAAGAATTCGGAGCAAAAATGTTGATGGCGAAGTTACAGATGAACTTGCTAAGCAAATAGTAATTTAGCATGGTGAATATTCACTTCATGTTGGGACCTGACCTCCTAGCCCATGTTTTATCCTTTGGGCTAATAAAATTTACCATAATAACCATTATTGGCATGTCTAAGCCCTAAGCCAACTTGTTTTCTGATTCTTCTATCTCCAACAAAAAATAATCACCAGACTGTGGACCGTGCACAACAATATATCCAGGTTATTATATTGGATTTTAATTAAAAAAATAATATGAAATTTACCTTATTTCTTCATGCTGGAAGAAGAAATTAAATCATCACGTATGCAAGCATTGAGTATTCTATGATGGTATTTATCATCTAATGTTGAATGCGCGTTTTTTTTCCGCGCCAGTCATCTTGTACACGAACTTTATTTCATGTGAAAAGATTATCTCTAGGTCATGGATAAAAAAAACTGCGCAAAATAGCAAATAGGGTAATACAATACAATAAAAAAAAGTGGGTATAAGCCTAAACAATTTGAAATAGATTCATCTTGCAAGGATTAGACAAGGTATGTGGCGCTATTAATAGTTAAATATTTGAATTGATAAAAAAATTGACAGGAAAAATGTGTAGACATAAACCAACCTGACATAAACATAGTCCTGGTTTTACTTTTTTTTTTTGGAGTCACAGTCAGCATGAAAAAAATATGCAAAAACTCTCCTTAGAATCCAGGACCACTTTGCTCTTTTTGGAACTAGAGGCTTACGAAAAGAAAAAAAAGGCGTATCACTTTTTTTATATTTCCCAGATCTTCTTTCTCCTCCTCTCACCCTCTCTTGACATCCGATGAGAATATTTGCAATTCCAATCCTTCGTAATAAATGGGCATATTATTGTCATTCCACTATACCCACCGGTTCACGATTAACCAAAGCTGTCGATTGGTCAAGCAAGAAATGGGAACAACTGGGTGAAGCGGAGCCAGATACTTTGAAACGAAAACTCTACGATCGTGGCAACAATTTGATGAACCAACTCGATTATCAAGAATGGTTTCTAAAGAATGTACCTAAAAAAGAAGATATTGAGTATTCACCGGAAAAGGTATAATATTCTACTTTGTTTTTCTATTTATATTACACACATGTAATATGTTTGCGGTGTATATAAATATATGTGGATGATTATCTATATATGACGTGTGTCTAAAAGTGGGAATGTATGGAAAGGAGTTAATAACTTTATATCTATATATATATTTCTATATTCCAGGTGTCTGTCTTTTATTCAACTTGTTTAGATGGTTTGGAAATTGAAAAGGATTTACAACATTTACTGGATGAACGTGAACCTTATCATAAAAAATACATGTATTATTCTGCATATTGGGTTCCTGTCGCCTCTACATTTGCTATTGTCCCACTCATTCCAAATATACCGCTTGCATACAATCTATTCCGGCTCTACAGCCATTATAAAGGTAATTTTTGTATAACATAAAATATATAACTTTTTTTTATGAATTTTAATCTGACAACATATTCATATGGATGATAATAATAGCATACAATGGCGCACGACATTTAAAATCAGTATCCTTGAATTATGTTGCCTCGCCTGAATTAGACCAAATACTTGAAAATCAAATTTTCGATACAACAGATCAAGTGAAATTACCGGATGAAATTGAAAAGCGATTTCTTGAATCACCTAAACCTAACATACAAGACATATTACATCAGAATATACCAGGTGTGATTGATTTGGAGAATATCACGACAATTTCACATCATTTTGAATCACCTGGAATGGAGGTCGAGTTGAAACGTGCTCGATATCAAATGTTGGCGCAAATCGCAAAGGAACGGTTCGCAAAACAAAAGCAACAATAGAAGAAATAAGAAAAAAAGAAAGGGGTATGATCCCTCCACGGTTAGAATATCGCCACTATTTGTTTTTTAGATTTTATTATTTTGACACACGCATTATTACATAGAATTGTTTGCATTTCAATCCTTTTTTTTTTTGTAAAGGGAAAAAAAACATGATAGAAAGGAACGGGTTTTCTTTCTTTTATTTTGTGAATTATTATGCCACTCCATGGATATATTTGGTAAATATTATTGAATGTAATATGCTGATATGGGCACAATTAGAGGATTCTAGTCCGGAGGCAGGAAATGATAAATAATCACAGATTACAATAATGTTTTTCCACGATAGTAAGAATGAGATATGTAGTGAAATCAACGACAACATGTATTTTATTTAAGATGAAAATGTTTAAAATGATAACAGAGAGAGAAAAAAATATATAAAGTCAACGAACACCAGTTTCAAAAGTTACTACAATTTGAATGTTGCTGCAAATATGTAATAATATAAAAAAGTTCCAAAGTATTTTTAACAAACGTAGGAAATGCCACAAACGCGACACCAGTAACCACAATTACCAGAACAACATCCACTGGAAACGCATGATGCAGGAAGACAGCTAAACTGGTTCTCTATAGCAAAGGAAAACATTATTTTAGTTGAATGAAATATGTAGTAACCCATAATATACTACTTTCGCTAAAAATACATATTTTTGATATCCATTATACTTTGTTATACCGTCTTATGTATTTACCTTCAGCAGCAGGACTGATTTGATGGTCAAGTTGTTGCAAATCTTCATCTGCAAGTGCTGCACCATAAATAACGGTACTTGATGTGAGTCCTAGCATGGCCAGTGACAAAGTATAGAGAAGTTTCATTTTCTTTACAGATGTACGGGAAAAGAACGAAAGAAGAAGTAATGTATATATCAATCTTTTTTTATTTTGATAACCCGATATTTATATGATTTATTTAGATGGATTATCAAAATACTTTCACATAATAACACAATCATATCTTTGCCAATGGATAAATTATTCGTATATCCAGTGGCGCTATGTTTATATATAATACATGTTTCTCTCCCTCTTTAATGCAAACTCTTGATTGTATAGTATATGCATTTAAATATTTATCATAATATAAGTAAGATTATAAAATATTTAGAAATATTAATAGCTTTTCTGTCTAACGCTTCAAGGTAATTTGTTTATCAAAAAGTTACTATTACGTGCATGAAGAACACTATTCATTTAATCATTAAAATAATATGGCACGATTGTTTGATAGTCCATTGTTTATCGCAGGACTGATATAAATGTTATATAAATATATAATATATACAACAATAAATTTATCTGATCCACCACGGTGATTACCAGGAAAATTATTAGATCCTTGCTCATTGGGATATATATGCATTTGCATAATATCTATCATATATGTATGTGATTAGACTTACAATTGTATCACTACCACATTATCCACACTAGCTTAGCTTTTCCTCCCAAAGGGGGGTTTTTCAACTAATTCTACATATCTTTATTCATACATAACTTCACATCAAAATGCCGCAAGGAAGCGACTATATGCCTGTAGGCGCAGGTCAAGTCAGTCTTCCACATTAATAAATATAAATTTTATGTGATTAGACATTGTAAGAGATTATCAATATGATCATATAATGGGACCTATAGTATATAAATCATGATATCATCTCTTGCATTTTGAACCTCGTTACCATGATGGCCATCCTATCCGTAAGAGAAAATAATATTTTATTATTAATACTGATAAATATAATGCAGCAAAGCATATATATAATGGCGATTCATTCATGTGTATTTTTTTTCTTGGCTCATCTACATTCTCCATCTTTGTCTTTCCAAAAAAAAAGATTTTTTTCCTATTATTTTTATGACCTTACTGATTGATCTTGCATGTATTAGTAGTGCAATTCCTTTTGAACCTGGCTCTGGTGATGTTAAACCACCGTTTTATCATCTTACAGAGCGTAAGTAATATATACAAAATGGGAAGTTAAGGATAACAACTAATAGAAACCAAGCAATATATACTAGTAAATCCTCTAGTAACCAACGATATCCGTTTATATAACATATATAGCAAATCAATGTCTCCCAAGATCTTACGAAATTAGTGGTTAACTGTATGTATTATTGGTTCATATTTGTAACATAGGAGGATACACCTGTGTCATCCGTGAATAGCAAGGAATATATTCATATTCACTCATAATTACTTACAGTGTATAAGAGGTTTAATTGTAACTTCTGTACTACATATCCATTTATTAAAACTTCCAAACTCTTCATTATCCAAAAAATATATACCAGCTTTTCACTATTTTCCAATAACATATAAAGCATATAAAACGTTATAAAAGCATTAGAGTATTTATTACATACTCAGAGCTATCTTCATCTAAAGATATAAAAAGGTTATTGTGATTTTAACACAATTTTAAAATTCGATCATGACCGTGTGATAAGGAGAGGCACAACTCTGAAAAAAATCAGTATATATATGAAGGCACTCGCGTCTTATCTAATGCCTATTCATACCCATACCTTATTACGCGTTTTTTTTTCGTTTCTTTTTTTTTTGGGGTGGGGTCCACATACTCACGATTCTAAAACGGTTTCCTTCTTTTTTCAACCTTTTTTGTTATACAAAAACGTATGAAGGATTTCTGAAAAACAGTAACATTTTTTACAAAATAGATTCCTTGAATCTTATTCTTACATCATCGTTTATTATGAAAATCAGGTTGTTGTTTGTTGTTTGCTGTAGGTTGCTAATCACATCAACTCTTTCTTTTTTCGATCAGTTTTAAAATTTCCGTTTAATAGGATCTCGTGTGACCTATATGTCTAAATTTGAAGCGAGACAACGATTCAAGCTACTCTATTTTTCGTTTCTGTCAAACACTAAATCGGGTGTATAGGGATCCTAATACTAAGCCCTTCCTATCGTGGGTCATGATACGATAATAATTTTTTTTTTTAAAAAAGGCTGTTTTTTTACATGACAAAATAAACGTTATATACGAAATGAGGTTGATATATATTTTTTTGGTTGTCATTGCTGTTGTTTTTTTTTCCAGAACTGCAAGAAGAAATAAATTAAAATAAAAGGAATAAAAATAAAAAAAAAGTCTACTCTTACAGATGAAAATGGAAAGATGAATTAAATTCATTGAAGAAAAAAATAAAGAAGGAACAATATGCCAAAAAATATTAATAGTAAAAGAAATAAAAAAAACAAGTACAAGAAAAAAAAATTGGTTTTTTTTACTGGTTTGGAGGAGTGGATTGAATAATTATAATATATAATTGTGAACCTTTGGTTTGCTGAAAGAAGAGGTGTTGAAAATGATGATGGAGTGATGTATTTGATAAATGGTAGAAAGGTGTTGTTGATGCGTGAGAGAGGAAGAGAATAAAAATAAAAAAGAGGGTATAAAATCGAACAAATTATATGATGGATTTTCTTTCTGTTTTTTTTTGTTTTTGTTTTTGTTTTTTGTTGTCACTATTGAATCAAATCGAGAGAAGAAGGGGTTCCTCACTTTTTTTTTGTTTGATCAGTTCTATAGCTGTAGTTATTGTTGCTGAGACAGATATATTAAAAAAAGTGTGTGTTGTATGTTTTGAAGCATTTATCATACTCCTCCATCTGGTTTATTCGATGTTGATATATTATGACTACCAGCACCGTCCGATGTTTGCGGTGATGATGTTGATTTATGTTCATCATTTGCTGAAAAAGCTTGAGAAGATTTAAATGTACCACCTGCACCTGTACCATCCTCATCTTCTTCATCATCATGATGTTCATTCCATTCGGGTTTACGCATAAATTGTCTAAATGTATCCGCAATCATGACAGCATCTGTTGCACTCAAAATTGAACTGGATTGTCGTGCTTCTTGTTGTTGCATAATTTGGGCGACAGCGGGAGGAGGTGAGACCTTATCATAATTATATTGATCCGTCATACTTCGCGGAGAAGAAGGTGATTGTGGCATAGAAGCGGTCGTAGGAGCACGTTGCGAACCACCATGATGAACAATAGGTGTTGAAGAATGAATGGAAGAAATATCGTTTCGTTCACCACCCCCTACAGAAGATGTATTGGTGACAGATCCTGCAAAAGGTCGTGCAATGGCTGCTGCTGAAGGTGTACTACTCATTTGAGAAGTATATGTACCATCTTTACCTTGAATAAGATTTCGTTGATCACTCGTTTCACCCATGGCTCCACCAGCCGTAGCTGCTGCAGCAGCTGCTTTGTTTCGTCGTAATCGGCGGAATAACCAAAATAGGGCACCAAGTGCTGCTACAAATAGAACACACGCTATGACAATAACGGCAATCATCCATCCTTTTAATCCACTCGATGATTCACTCGTATCTGCTGCACCCGTTGTGTCGCCATTGTTTGGATTGGATGCTGATGATGCATTATGTGCGTTTTCTAATAAATAAATAAACAAATGAAATAAATGAATGAGATTAATGGTAGTTTTGTCAATAGTTTTGTTTTTTTAGTCCTGTTGATAATGAACAAATTGGTCCCCTTGTACTTTTTTTCTTCTCCCCTTAAAAAACAGAGAAAAAGAGAAAGGCTCTTCTTTTTATATATATGTATAATACATATATATATACATATAGGATTTCCCACAGTGAAGAAGAAACTCCTTAAGTAAAATATAATCATGAGAAAAAAAAACGTACGAATCAATTTAAATTGAACAGGTGCTGGGAAATTATAATCGTATGCGATTTCTTCTCGATAATCATGACCATCAGTAAGAACATAAATATATGGTTCCCAAGTTTTATTGGGGCTGTTATCGGGAAGTAAAGATGGGAACCAAGAATCGTCAATTTGTTCAACAATCGTACCGGGTGATAATGGTTGATTTGTCCAATTTTTGATACTCGTATATTCATTATCGATCATATAAAGTAAATGAACATTGACCGTACCCTATTTACATATTATTACAAAAATACTTATTAAAACCTATTGTTTTCAAGGGTCATTCATTATAAACAAATGACTTACATCGCCTCTCATATACTGTGGGTTACTTTAGAAACAAATTTGGAGATCAAATGTTTAAAAATAAGTTAGTTGAGTTTTTTTTATTTTTTTTTATTTTTTATTTTGGGACTCCCAAAAGTTTTTTAGTGAAACCTTACTTGTACTTCCACGTTAGTTCTTGGAATGTCCCATTATACCATTCAGAAGTAGAAGAAGGTGAACAAATTCCTTGCGTATTTTCTAAACGTGCACATGCAGCAGAAGCGACCACTAAACAAATCATAGTTTTTATTTTTTTTAATAAACTGGAAACATTCATTGGGTATACACGAGAAAGGGGTGGTGGGTTCATGATTGAATCCCAAAAAAGAGCATGTATATACCTTGACGCTTCACTAATAAGGAATCGACAGTGGTCGCATTTATAATGGTAATGAAATAATAAAAAAACAAGCCGACAATGAACGGCTGAGACTTCATCAATATTGAAATATTTTTATAACAAAGTGAGAGTGAGAGAGAGAGAAAAAAAAAGTTTTATTTGGAAGATATATTAGAAGGATTGGAGTTTATAAAAGAAAAATAGGAGAAGAGTAAGAGTAAGTGAAAAAAAAGAGTAAAAAAGAAGGGAAAGGGGAAAAAAATAGAGAGAGAGAGAGAGAGAGAAACAAAGAAGAAGGGGAGGGAACAACGGTGGATAGCAGCAATCAATTCTTGGCTTTCTATGGTAAATTGGATTAAACAGTGCAACCAGTCATTACAACCACGCGTTATAATCATAATAGAATCACACAAACAACCTCTTTTTGTAATATATTGTATATAAACTGAGTTAAATACCTTTTTCTTGTGTAATACTTATAATTAACCAACTTTTATTATTTGATATATATTATTAGATAATATATAGACTCATTCATTTTATTCGTAAGGCTATAATGGACCCTTCTTATATATATGTCATTTTACTACTACTAACTACTATTGTTACTATTTTATGAGTTGATTTCAAAGGGGAGATCAAAGTGGATTATATATAGATATATCAACAGGTCCCATCAAAAATAGATTCTGGTGTATCTCAACAAGGAAAATGGATTCGGAGTCTATAAACGTTTTTAAAATCATCTACGTAAGAAGTAGACAAGAGCCCTCCTTTTATAAAGTGGAAAAGTTTCACACCAAACTTTTTAACAAATAAAAAAAGCACATGTCAATATAAAATTTTTCTGGTTTAAAAATACGACAATGACGACGAAGTCAATGTTTGGATTGAAACATAAAAATAATAATACATTGTGTGTGGGGAAGAGAAGGAAAAGACTCTTTTTGTGGAGTATAAGTTGCTTTGTCATCACCAATATGACTTTTTGTTTCAAGTATTATATGGACATTTAATTATTACACAATGAATTATTATATTCAGGGCCCTTGTAACAGTATCCAATATCGTCATTATCATGCTTCATCTATAACCTTATAACAGTGGCCTTATCTATCTAAAATCCTTGGGTTTTTTTATGTCATTCAAAATATCATTTTCTCTTCTGGTTCATTTAAATAAAATTGACTGGGTTTACTTTATAGTTTCCTAATAGAGTAATCCACCGTTTGGAGTGTGTGAATTATTATGAATCTTAGAGATGGGTTTTACAGAGTGTTTTTTAATAAAGCTGTTTACTTAACCTTATATTCTTTCCATTATAAAAAAACCTCTGTCCACTCAAACTGTGCGACTGTCATTTTTTTTCTGGGTCAAACAAGCTTTAAAGGGAAAATCTATTCCGTTTGCGTTCGTACCTTTTTTTTCTTTTTCTTTTTTTTTTTTACTCTCTCTCCAGCACACAACATAAAAACATGACAGCACCTACAACGATCGCATCACTAGAAAAATACCTTGCAAGTTATCATTTAGCACTTGTTCAAGATAAAGATAAAGGAAAAAGTGTGGTTGCTACAGCACCATTGGAACGAGGTGCCATTGTGACCACATCACAACCATTAGGTACGGTCCCCTTAAAAGCCAATCGTCATGAATTTTGTAACTATTGTTTTCGAAAATTGGGGTCCACCGCCACCACTTATAACCAAACCACACCTTTGCAACGTTGTTCACGTTGTAAATCCGCTTATTTTTGCGATATGGCATGTTTCAAAAATGCTTGGTTAAGTTATCATCAATTTGTATGTCAACCCGCAACCCCCAATAACCATCATCACCATGACGATGATGAAAGTAATAACAAGATAAACGACGACGAAGAAGAGGATGATTCTACTTTGGATTTAGAAATGACAGAACGTGTTGCTTTGAATGTATCACGTTTTATGAAGCGTCAACAGGTCAATGGTGAACAACAACAAGGAATGGAACCAAATGATGAAGAAACAGTACAAGTGACCATGGAAGCATTTGCTTCCTTGATGGATCATTTGGATAATCATCCTCATTATTTATTGGATCATTATGCATCTGTTGCCAAGACAGCCAAAGAAAAATCTTATCTCGTCGATACACCATTACAAGAAAAACAATTGATCCAATTCTTGGGACGATTCAAGTGTAACAATTTTGCTATTTATGATGAACAATTATTTACTATGGGTGAAGGTACTTATCCTGTTGCTTCATTGTTCAACCATTCGTGTCGACCCAATGCAGCGGTTTTATTTGATGGTGCCTTACTCGTGATCAAAGCGATCGACAATATTCAACCTGACGAAGAAATTACGATTGCTTATGTGGATATTGCTCATAGTCGAACAGCACGACAAAAGACATTACGTGATAAATACTTTTTCCAATGTACATGTGAGCGATGTAGGGATGATAATGTGATTGGCAGGATCGACGGTATGCTGGGGGAGGAAGAATCAGATTGGGATCGTGCAGAAAGACTTTTGAATGGACACCATGGAGATCCTACCAAACAAGATGATATCAGCAAACATATCATGCAATTGGTGGAAGAAGAATGGGATTTACCTGTCATGACAAAAACATACAATCGAACCAATGGAACAATTCCTGATCGATCCAAACCCTTATCCTTACAATACTATGTTCATTTTCTACTTCCTTTTCTCACGCCCTACCTCTGGTCTGCCAGTAACCCAGCCATACAATTCGTTGGTACACGCTCACCTACTCATCATTCCAACTCGGCAAACAGCTCCGCGACCGGGACGATACTGAAACAGCTGACTGCCTTTGATGATCCACCCAGACATGCTGCTTTACCTGATTCAGCTGCTTCGGATTCCTATCATGATATTCTTGGTGCTGCCATTGATCAAGTCTCGACATACCCACCCGCAGAAATCATTCCTTTTCGCATCACCACTTTGTCTGCGTGTACCAAATTGTTTGTGGATACCATGATGGAAGGGAATTGGCGTGCTGCTACTAAACTGGGCATGTATGTCTTGGTTCAATATTCAATCATTTATCCGCCTTATCATCCCATGTTGGCCCAACATTTACTTTTACTTGCTAAATCAGCCTGGAATTCTATCATTCAAAATGAAATTCAAGGTGGCAAGCTGGAAACGTTCCAGGAACGTGGTGTGAGAAGATGGATTTTACTTGCCAAGGAAGCTATTTTGTATACATTTGGAAAACAAAGTACCATGTGGCGGGAAGTATTGGAATTAGAATGGATCTTTATAAGAGAACAAAACTTGAAAAAGTAAAAAAAAAAATGTGTTAAATGTTTTACTACGTATCTATTTTGTATATATCCTTCCCCTATTACTACTACGGTCAATAAAAAAATAAATATATAGTTATGCATATAACAATGTACAAAAAATGGATGATGTTATTTACTAGGATAGGATAATTGTGATCAGTAAATTTAGTATGAGAAATAATACATTTTAAAGCAAGTCATTTATCTTGATAGGATCTGCCGACACATTTTTGTTCATGTTGTACAAGACGAATGTCATGCTAAAGAAACAGATTGTGTGCGTGTATGTTTTTATAGTTTGCACAACATTGCTTACATGATATTTTATGCATTGAGGTCGTTATATTACTTCATCTTTCTTTTATTATTATTATTAGAAGTAGAACGACTTGCGCTTTTTCTTCCCTTTGTATGTAAATGTTTCATTTCAATTATCCTTGTTTACAAATAGGGTATTTAATCTCATTTAAATATCAATAATAAGGTTCAATCCACCCACACAGAAAAAAGCGGGTTTTTTGGTTCATCCATGAAAATGTGTGGGAGATGTCAAGATATTTTTTATTACTAAGTTTGTTTGAAATTGGCTTGAACACGCATGTGTTTTGTACGCGCGCGCTGTTATTTGCACAAACAGAGAAAAGAAAAAAAAACCATATTTTACATATGATAATTTTACTTTGATATTACCACGATTAAAGTTATTCAAGAATAGTCTTTAAATGATAAATATAAAACTAATAAAGATACAAGTATACTATTATCACGTAGTTTCCTTTCAAAAAAAAAAAAGGTGATATTCATCTTATACTCTATGATACTTTGATAGATCGTAATTAAAAAAATACAATCTATATTATAATGTGACAATGGACAATGGGTTAAGACAGCATGTATTTCCCAAAGTTTACAGGAAAATGATCTATGAATCATGCTTACCTAATAAAATATACTTTCTCCACCCTTTGGCAACCCTGGGTAACTTTTTTTTTATGCGGGAATCGGTTTTTTCCAATTTTAGTAAGACTGGTATAGAAGTACAATTGTAAAAAGCAAATGCCTGTAGTCGTCCTCAAAGTATACAATAGGATTATATAGCACTCCCCATCTTTCGAATAAAACGTTTAAGAGCAATTAAGATGGGCTTCGATAGTAGGCCTGGTAAATGTTGCCGGCGAAGTCTAGTACCTGAGATACGAATTCCTCAACTTTCCATATCACACGAAAACACGTTTTATTATATAGTACTTCTGGTATTAGAAACATGGAACAACACGGGAGAGGATCTGCCGGGAAAGAATGAGCGCTAGATTGAGTTTGTTTTTTTGATACAGCTTATTGTTCCTATAATAAGATTTTTTTGTTACTCTAAGTATTATGCTAATATTAAACAACAATAGTAGCTGATAAATAACACATTTAATTTTATATTTAAAGATATCCCGTCCGGACGCATAAATGTTATGTGATAAACACAAAATCTTCTTTACAGCATTATATACTGATGTATCGTTAGGTATAGGATATTTTTAATTGAAGCAACCTTTATTCTTTATTAACCATTTATTATGTAACCTAATAATAATGAATTTAGTATCGTGAATAATGTGGATAATGTGTCTGTAGAAGGCGACACATAATTTATAAGTTTTGGTACGCTGATTTACTTTATAATGGCATCAAGTGTGCTTCAATCGGCACGTTTTCTCATTTTTTCTCTGGTGGACTGTTGCTATTCTTTCATGAATGTAATCAACGGTACAAGTAGATATAAATCTGAAAGTTAATTGGTATATAAGTCACTGATTTAATACCATTGTTGATTTATTATTCATATTCCTGTCGATGTTTTGAGATTTATTTACAACAATATACGTAGAACTATTAAAGATAAGCATATGATTCTATTGTCCATGTTGGTTCAAAATGGAGACAATATTAGTGCATAAAGCCTGTCGTATTCTGACACTATACTCTATAATAAATACCGATATTACACAAAAGGCACAGTCTGCGCACATATACAAATAAGGAAACTTAAATAACCCTTGTTTAGAAAAGGAAATTAGTATAGTCGCATAACGATGTACTACCTTCATATAACTCTCTAAAAAGAAAACGTCAAAGATGTCAAAGATAAAAGGCGCAGCATTAGACCTATCCTTATAGCTACCCTCATAAATGATAATAATTATCATATCCCAAAGGTCCCGATTCATCCATCCATAATATAGAATAGTATAAAATAAGTAACTAAGCCCATATCTTTCATAGAATAGAAAAAGTATAAATAAGCCATTGTAAATGTAATTGTAGAAAAGTAATTAAACTTTTATTCAAATCTTTCTTCCCATTAAAAAACCTATAAAAAAGTCTCAAAGGATTTATATCGTCCGTTTTATCTTTTATTCTAATCTAAAATTAACCAAATTCCACAAAGCCAATGAAATATGTATCAATATTATTTTATTATTTTGAAAAAGGATAAAGGATCTAACACAACGGAAGAGGAAAAATATACGTGACACTGTCTATTATTGTTAATAAAGTCTGTTCTTTCATGATCAAATAATCAAACGTCAGATTAATTATATAAAGGAGAAAAAGATGGGTATGGTCCGTGCGTTCGGAAGCCATTCTGGAAAATGGGAACGGTTAAAAACAATGGGTTTTTATGATGATGTTTATGATAATAAAGAAACGATGATGTAGTTTACTGAAAAAATATATATATGAAACAACGAAAGTATATAAAATGGAAGGACCTGAAAAAAAAGACACACCATTTTTAAATAGTACATCATCTTTTATCAAGTATGTTTTTTTATCGTTTTCTTAATTGAATTGGGTGCCAACAAAGTTGGCAGGTGGAAAAAATTGCTTGAAAGTAAACACAATGGAAGTACAATTATATTGCAAATGACTCTATCCATCAGTAATCCTTCATTTGGAGAGTATTGCTCAAGAACAGACGCAAACAGGGTAGGACGGAGAAATGAATGGAGACAGGGCTCACCACTAGAAAACACCAAAACCCGCGTCCTCTTCTATTGTATGTCAACTCAAAAGATGAAACAGATAATCAATTGGGGCTATATTTCAAGGAGTTGTGTAATCCATAATGTATTAAAGAGAAGTGCTTTATATATATACTTCATGAGAAAGTAACTATTAGGATGATGAATTGTACTACATCCTATTAGAAATGAGATAAAGAAGTAGTGATTGATCTTCTTATTCATTGTGTCCTAAAAAAAATTAGCCTACTATGTAATGGAATCATCCACCATTTCGTGAGAAAGTACACGTATTTTGGAGCGATAAAATTTACATTAAAAATTTAACGTGTTTCATTTTTACCTGTTGTTTTCTTGCTTGTTTGTTAAATGCATAGCCGGAACCCATTGTATTTTCCTGCGATGCAACGACGCATGATAAATTATTTATAGTTCTATATAATACAAAAAATTACTAATATAGCAAGGTAACCACAAAAAGCAGATATTTGCGTGCATAAAACAGTAAGTCCATATTTGGTTCATGTAGATATGAATACATGGTGTGGTGGATTGATTATACTATTCATAAAACTATTGATATATGTATTAATAATATATTTCGACGATTTTACTTTATTTAGACATATAGAGAAATCGCATTGTGACAGAATAATTGCTTTCCATTTATATAAAAAAAAAAGAAGAATAAAAAAGCTTCAAGTGTGTTCTATTCATGTCAAATAGGCTATCTTTAAAAGTCACCATGCAAACAAATTTTCTACCTAAAGTTGTGAGGAAGAGGAGTGCCAGAGTCTCGGATCGCATTATTGGTTTGGTTTATCTAATTATGGAACCCTGTTGGCAGGTTTCCATTGGATTTTTAACCCTTTCACTTTATCTGATTCGGTTATGTATTCGATTTATAGTATGGATTATAGTCACTCACAAGAAATTTTCCGTCCAGGGGTAATAAACAGTGATTTTTTTTTGCCACCCCATCTCACACACGCACACACTTTAATAATAATATATTATATATTATATATTTATAAATCATTTGGACAAGACATACCCCCTTTCTAAATCCTATATCAAAGACAAAATTTTTGATTGAGGGTCAAAAAAGAGACAAACCGTAGTCATTTTCCCGTCTTAATGAAAATATTAGGAAGTTAGTGTTTGCCAAGCTTAAAAATAATAATAGCATGGGCCTCGGTTGAACACCCTTTCACTTTTTTTGTCTCTTTCATATTTTTTTCAACCTCTCTCTCTCTTTCTTTCTTTCTCTTTCCCTCTCCCTCCCTTTTTTCTAAAACCACCAGGATGCTACAACGCAAATGCCTAAATGATTTATCATGTAGTCATTGGAAAAAATCATGGCATAGCTGTACCACATCCACGGTGATACCCCCAGATCAACAGCAACTCAGACGACCCCATCAAATTAGAAAGAAGGAAGGCACTTGTCGAAATCGATTTTGTTGGGTCCGCATCACACAGCAACATCGTGTTTTGACACGTAATAATAGTTTACGTCGACGACCTAGCATGGATTCACGATCATCATCAGCATCTTTGTCGTCTCCAACATCACCCGTCACCACCATACATCACCATCAACAACAACAACGACGTCGATATAAAACGCGTCGACGAAGTCTTCATCATCTTCATTTTATCGAACATTACGACGATGATGATAGTACGAATCATACCAGATCAAGTAATAGTAGTATCAGAGATAATAATAATAACAAGAATGACATTGCTCTTTTACAATCACATTCATTATTCTCATCCGCGTCACCTAGACATCGTCATCATGGCGTAGAAAAAGAGACAATGGCTAGTAGTAGTAATAGTACTAGCAAAAAGAATACAACCACAACACATTGTTGTTCTTGTTGTTGTTATAGTGAGAAGAAGAAAGAATCTCCTTATGATGATCATGTGGAATTGGAAGAGAGAGGGGAAGATGGCCGACCCATGGTATTACAAAATGCATGGACACCCCCTATTACCGCTGAAACCCTTCAAGAGTTAGCCTTGGACCAAATCATGAACAATATTCAACTACGGCACGATTTATTATTTGATCGCAATTTACGTTTTCGCCCCAACTTTGATGGTGCTTCAGGAAGGGCGAAACAGCGAAAAGCAGAACGGTATTGGACCCGTTTGGATCGAGCCTTTCAACATGAAATTCATTATGATGCTTTTTTACCCGTCTTATTGGATCAAGTCATCGAAAGTCTTGCTTTATTGTATCGTTCATCCAAAGAAATCACAACCCATGGTTTTTCATCTACCACAATAAGTCGTCGAGGAACAATGACCACACATCCTCCCCTTCATAAACATCAACATGTTTGGCCACGTCATATTACCATGGATACCGTTCGAAGTATGTTGAATCCGGACCTGATTTTACGTGAATTGGTTCATCATACTTTGGATCTAGGTGATAAAGTGCAATTTATAGTTTCAGTCCTTCAACCCATGTGTCCTCCAGAACATATACCACGGATTCAATTGCTGGTGCTTTATTTTGAACAAAAATGTTATGCTAAAGCATTTCGACAATGCTTTGCTGTTTTAGAAGCAATTCAATTGGTAATTATCCTTTCTATTTTATTTATTGTGGATAAAAAAAAAGATGATTCTAATAGGAAGAGAATAATTTACGTATAGGATCAAGCCAACAGGTTTTTGCGAGAACACCGTAATTATTTAGTTCAAACATGTGCACAATTTGAACACCAACAATTTCAACAACAAATAAAAGACGATCACCAATGGTATCTAATTGAAGAATGGTTATCGCATTCACAAGATCATCCCGATTGGACTTTTCTTCGCGTCTATCATACTGGTAACAATCCAAAATTCTGTGACCTCCCCTTGCAATAGATAGGATGTACTCATTTTTACCTTGTATTTATATATATATATATATATATATATATATATATATATCTAGCCATGATTCGATTAATTACAATGGATTACGCACCTTTTCCATATACATTACAATATGATCAACACCGTCTTGTCCATCAATTCCGTACTGAGTTTATCTACATTACAACTTTAGCCATTCTCCTCATACCCTATTACTATTTAGTTGGTCCATGGTGGAACAAGACAGATCTTCAAACATTAAAACTTAAACTAGCACAACGATTAAAACGTACAGGCATCAGCATTACATTTCAACACCCATCTTCTTCTTCCTCCAACAACGCCACGTCTTCCACCATCACTTCTTCCTTTTATTATCCATTTGCCATACATGCATGTGAAGCGGCCATGACAACCCATGCAAGAAGAACAACAAAATATCACTCTTCTTCTTTAAAGAATCATTGTAAGAAGGGATTGTTGTTGGATGATCCAGAAAAATGGGTGACATGGTTGAAACGACACCTGAATACCTCGTCGGAAATCTATCAAATGATGCATGACCGGGTGTTTCATGTGTTGAGACGCGTTTCACAAGGCCAATTACAATATCATGACTTTAATCATAATACCCTGATGCCCTTAGATCGAGAATTACTCGCTTTGGGTTTACGTATTAGAGCAGTAGCGGATTTAAACCTTGCCACGTATGGTACTTTGTATCAACAATTATGGCATAGAATGACCAACAACTTTAAGTTTTAAATATGTGTATTTTTTTAATTTTATTTTTTTGCATGTATTATTATTTTCTGTAGCAAACTATTTTATCCCACATAATAATAAAATATATATAATTTTATCTTTTTCGTTATCTCTTTTTGCTTGAAAAACCACAAACCAAAACAAACTAATACACGACACCATAAACTTTAATGTCAGCATTCCATTTTATCAATGCCACAACAAAAAAGACATTGTCCACTGCATCGTCGCCCACACCAACAACAACTCGTTCTAATTTAACGGCATCTTTAGCCGATGACTTCTTTGGAGACCAATTTACTAGTTTTGTGAATCAAACACCAATAGCGTCGTCGTCGTCGTCTACCCAATCTTTACCTACTTTTGAACGATCCAGTCGCTGTGATAATAAACCAACTACTAGCAATACCCGTCATGCTGGACAACAACAACAACAACAACAACAACGTCATTACAATAATAACAAGACCATATCGTCCTCTTCATCAATGAAAAAGTCTGCGTTTTCATTTATTGGTGCTTCGTGTAAACTATCTGTTTTTTTTAGTGTAAAAAGTGAAAAAAAAAGAGAGAGAGAGAGAGAGAGAGTAAACCAATGATAACACTATTATTTTTTTGATATGCGGATTACCTCCTCCTCCCAACTGCTAAATAGCCAATATCCATCTACTAGATGTTGATAATCAAGAAAAGAAAAAAGAGAATGAGGATGATGATGATGATGATGGAAGTAGTACACCTCGATTAGAAAGTCCAAAACAATCCAAGATCATCCATCCATCCAGTCAAAACAATAATAATAGAAAAAAGAAGCAAGGGACCAATGAAATGAATAGACTTTCTGCAGAAACCACATGGAAAAGAATTCAAGCAGAGAAAGAGCGTGAAAAAGACAAGATTCAACGTTGTTATAATAAACGTGCATTGATTCACGAGCAAATGATCCAAGTAAGGAAACGAAAAGAAGATCGACATTTTTTAATCAAAAAAAAAATTGACATCTCTCTCTCTCCGACTCAATTGTATATCCATCATGATAAAATGATCGATGATGTTCTTTTTTTTTTTTTTAGCTTCAAAAAGAAATTCATCAAGTCACAGTCAAATCAAAAGAAGCATTGACAGTGGAAGATTATTTACAAGCACAAGCGTTTCAAACACAACAAAATAAATTGACGGAAAAATTATGGGATGTGTTTAGTGATACAGAAGATCAAGTGGAACAACACATTCATGCATGTTGGATATCTTTAGTTGATCTATTGACAAGAGAAATGGAAGCGGCTAAAAAATTAGCGGATGCGTGTCAACATACTAAGGTAAGTCTTATCTATACTATTTCACTCTAGGTTTGGATTATTGATTAAAGTAATAAATAGGATGATCGAGAACGACAATTACTTAAATATCATATTGATCAAGAACGTAAATATGAAGAACGACTTCAGCATATTCAACATCAACGAGGGAAATTGGATCAAGAAAAGAGGTTATACTTTTTGTCTATCTTAAGAAAGTAAAAAAAAAAAAGTGGGTTTTTGACAGCTTATTCATACCTTTTTTTTTTTAGTGAAATTGCATTTGAGCAGGAAATGTGGGAACAATCCGATGCTGAATTCAAAAGCCATATGGATGAATTAGTCCATCAAGAACGATCAAAAAAGGAAGAAGTCACTCACAAGATGAAAAATGTACAAACTGAAATTGATGAATTAATGACCCGGTTAGGTGAATTACAACAAATCCGGGATGAATATGAAGAAGAAATTCATCAGTTGGATATTACCATCCATGATATTATGCAACCTTATTTACCTGAAAAAGAAGGACTCGAACACGATCATTTACTGGTACAACAACGCCAACAATCTATTGAAAAACGATGGGTAATTTACCTCTCTTCTCTGTCAAAAAAAAAAAAAGAAATATAATTAGATTTTTGACTTATTATTATATTTAGAACCAATTGGATCGTGAAGATGAAATATTATATCGTGAAATGGAACAACATACCAAAGACAAAGAAAGAGAAAAAAATGAACTGACAAATTTGGAAGAGCAAATTCATGTGGCCACACAACAATTAGAACAAGGTCAAGAAGAACAAGAGGCCATCAAGACCACGTTCCATGACTATGTAGAGTCTAGAGATGCTCTTGTGATAGATAAAAAACAAGCCATGATCCGGTAAGTTCGTGTTCCATCCCTTTTTTTTTATGAATCCTCTATTCTCCATTAATAGATAGACAAATGTCAATCAACTAAACCCCAATTAAAAAAAAAAAAAAAACTTCGGTGTTAACTACTACTTTATATGTATTAGAGCACACGATAAGGTAACACATGGAACTCAATCGATCGAAACCAAACGACGTCAACTCTATACATTACAATGTGGATTAGAAGATCAAGAGTCTGTGGTCCAACAAAACAAGGGACAATTGAAAAGTTTACATCGACAAAAGAAATTAGCTGTAGAAACAGGACAATTTCAATTAGCAGCGGAAGCAAACCATCGTATCCAATCCATGGAAAGCACTTTATTTGATTCGGAAACACTCCGAAACGATCGACAAAAACAAGTTGATGAGAGTCTAGCCTTATTACAAAAGGAACAAGAGCAATTGGAACAATTAAAGAAGGAGTGCATGGAGATACAACATGAATCAGGTGAGAGAATGTGTGAGAGAGAAAGCTGCTCTTTTTACTGCTTTTTTATTTATTTATTTTGAAATGTATTGTGATCATGATGCATTCAAAATAGTAGTGAAAAAGATAACTAAAAAAAAGAATAAATATGATGAATTATAGTTACGGAGATGTTGGATATTTTCCAGAAATCCAAGGAGTCAATGAAGAAACTAATGCAACTAACGTACATATTAAAAAAAAAAAAGAGAGGGAAAAGTCATTCAATTAGGCAATTATATATATATATATATATATATATATATACTCACCACCTTTCTATATATATTATATAATAGACTTCAACCGCAATTACAATTGTTGATAGAATTGGAATCTTCTAATCTTGATGCAAGAATTTTATCGACTCAATTACAGTTATCCAATGGTAATAATAATAATAATAATAATAATAATAATGATACGACCATCAATTTAGTATCGATCGACGACGAGGATAAACAATGATAACGACGAATACATCACGACTTGAATAATGATGATCCTTCTCCTCCTCTTTTTATTATTATTATTATTATTTCCTATATATTATATATATACTATGATAACCACTATTTTTTTTATATATACTATAAACAACACATACCTACATAGTTTATGTTCTACATGACTTTTCTCTCCTAATGATCAAAAAAAAAAGGATGACAGTGCGGCGGGTATCTATCCATCAAAAGGGGAGTGTTGTTTGTTTGTACCTAAGAGACAAATTTTCCTTTATTTTGTACTTGTCCCCACCTTTTTTTTTTTTTTTTTTTAGTTTGATCATCATGGATATTATTACATGATATATAATATTTTACTACATTGTCTTCCTTGGGGATATAAGTATCATTATCCCTTTTTCTCTCCTCATCATCTTCTTGTTTCCCTCTCATCCTATACTTACCCCTCCTCCTCCTCCCCCAATATATATATATATACAATATCATGGAACTTCTTCTCTCTCCTTTCTCTCGTGTTTAATAATCAATTATTATCAATTTCACCCTTCCCATTTTTATATAATCCTCCTTCTATTGTTATATATATATATATATAAATGTCTATTAACCCTGCATTTTAACAAATGTACGAAAAAAAAAGACAAGCACGTACCACCCCCACCTTTTTTTTATATCATCCATGAATTGTTATTATTATTTACATACACGTTTGCTGCTGAAACGCTCAAGCCATGATCCCATTTTTTAAAAATAAAAAACACTTGGCTCTTTTTTTTTTCCTCCTTACTTTTTTTGTATGTGAATATGCTCCTCCTCCTCCTCCTCCTCCTCCTCCTCCTCCCCTTCTCTTCATTGATGTGTGTCTAGGAGATGGATCATCTTTTATAAGATCTATCATCATCATAACAATAGAAATAGATAAATATGTATAAAAAAAATAAATGATTTATTATATGCATTACTATTATAATTTCTTTTGAAAATGGTTGGTTTGAAAGGTGGGAGGGGGGGAGAGAGGAGGAGATGTATAAAGGTGTGTGTGTTAATTTAGGTGGTAGTAGTAGTAGTAGTAATAATTATTTTTTGGAAAAAAAGAGATTTTTTTTAAAAGAAAAAAGTACTATTATATATATATGTATATAAAAGAAAGAGTAAAAAAAGAAAGAATATATTTACATGCGCGAAGAAAACGACATAATTTTTTTTATGGGTATGATTGATGAATAATAAAAAAAAATGGTGTGTGTGATAGACGAGGAGAGGGGGAGGAAAAAAAAAGCATAGTGAAGCATAGAGAGTGCATTAAGAAAAAAAAAGCCCATATGAAAAATAATAATAAAAAAAAAAAGAACAAATAATTAACAGAAAATACAGTGCAAATTCACCGCAAGCAGCTTTCGTGTAAGAAAATAAAAATGGTATAAAGAGGGAGAGAGAAGGAAAGGATAGTAAAAGGATGGATCTGATTCCTTTTTGGTATGACTTTTTTTTGATGCAGAAACAAAAAAAGAAAAAGAGGGAGAAAAAAAGAGAGTGGAGGAATGTCGTATTATGGAAAGGAAAGGCTTTTATATATATATATATGGATAAAGTTAATGTTGTTAAGGAATCAGAGTCGGATGAGGAGACAAATGGCGTAGTAAGGATGGAAAAAAAAAACGACGACGATGATGGATAGATGTATATCAAGTTGTATAAGGGAAAGAGAACTGTATCGTTTTTTTTTTGTTTTTTTTTTTTGGATATATAAAGGTTGTCATTGTAACTGTTGTTGTAATGGTATTATAAAGAGTGACATAATAGTAATAATGAATGTAATAATCGATTGTTGATTTATGGTGTAGTAGTTGGTTGAATTGAATGTAGAATAATAAAATAGTCAAACGCACGCGTTTTTCTATCATTATTTTTTTTTGTTTGTTTGTATATGAATTTATGCTGAAAATAATGAAATACCACTATCACGTCGATATTCCTTGTCTTGATCATGATAATACATAAAAGAAGACAAGCTAGGCAAGACGTTCTCTTGACTATAAGTAGACGAAAAACTAGATGAACGTCGATAAGGCATAGGTAACAAAGGTGGGCATTGAGACCAAGTACCACTGGAAGGAGATGAAGGGAAAGATGTAGGTTGATATTCATCTGAAGAAGAACAAGGACTTTCAGCTGCCATTAAAGGCGGAGGGGATTGTTGTTGCCAACAACATTCTGCACAAGTGCACGGTTGCTGCTGTTGTTGTTGCATTTGCATTTGTTGTTGTTGTTGTTGTTGCATTTGTTGAATATGTTGTTGATGTTGTAATTGAATTTGTTGTTGTTGATGTTCACGTTGTTGTTGTACCATACGACGTTCTTCAATAAATGGACGCCATTGAACTTGAGGACGTTTTCCATTGGTAGCATGATCATGTTTCATATGTTTGGTAAGCATAGTTTTTCTTACAAAACTTTTTGTACAATCATCAAAAGGACATCTATAAGGACGTTTTCCAGTATGGGTACGTCTGAGAGAATTGTATGAGTGATTATTTCCAACAGAGAGAAAGAGAGAGAGAGAGAGAGAGAGAGATAGAGAGTAAAAAAAAAATTACCTGTGTCTTGCAAGAGAACTACTATCACTAAAACTCTTGTTACAAGCAGGATATTCACAGACATGCGGTCTTTCACCTGAATGTGTACGCATATGTACGGTGAGGGCGGAACGCTAATTAAAAAGAGAATTGACAAGCATGGTAAGGATCTACACTCGACTTTTCCCAATTTATTCTTTCTTATGTTACCTGAATGAAGCTTTTACCGCAATCGGGTTCTCGGCATTTAAATGGTCTATTATAATTACGACAAAAAAAAAAAAAAAAAAAGAAAAAAAAAAAGTGAGTCTTCAAGTTGTTTTCAAATAAAAACTTGTATTTTTATTATTATTATTATTATTATTATTATTTACCGTTCGTTGGTATGAATTCGAGAGTGACGTACAAGATCAGATCGTCGACCTAATATTATGATGGATAAATAAGTTAATTATCCAAGTCTTTTTTGTGAATAAGAATAAAAAGCTATTTACCAAAAGTTTTGTTACAATTAGGAGCTGAACAAGCAAAAGGTCTTTCTTCGGTTGGAGCGTGTTCTTGGTGTACAAGTTCGAGAATTTCCATTGTTGTTTTTTTTTAAAAGAAGTAAAATTGTTTGGTGTATTTGTTTATTGTTTATTTATTGTTTATAGTTGTACGTTGTGTGATATAAACGTTTATTGTAATGTTTTGTATATATAGAATGTATATAAAAAAAATATATAAAAGAAGTATATAAAAAGAAAATGACAATTTGGAGGTGAGTTGGTGATTAATCGAGTGGGGTATTTATATAAAAATGGACAAGGAAAAAAAAAAAAAAAAAAGAAGAAAAAAAAGACAGATCAAAAACAGCCACTGTACTTAAATAGAGAAAGATTACACGATACACAGGCGTAGAAAGGTACGTGCACAACCCCTTATGTTTATCCTTTCTCTCTTTTTCTCTCTCTAAATGTAAATGTGTTATGTACATCTGTAGCACACACACGCTTTTTTAATCCCCCCATCTCTTTACATACACACACACACACACACTTACCTACCTACATATACATCCATCCATACATACATACTTCTCCCTAACCCCCATTTATCATAATGGATAAGATGTGGTTCAATAAGAAGATATACATTTCCACACTTTTATCCACGCAGACACACAACAGATCTCTCTCTTTCTCTTTTTATATATATATATATATAAAGTAATTAGTGTAATAAGAACAACTCTTTAGACAAAATGTATAAGTATGGTCTGAATCTGGTTAAAGCATGCGGTTTGAACCCTTTTTATTATAATTCTTTACCCTTTCCTTTTTACTTTTTACTTTTTTTTTTCTCTTCTTCTTTCCCCTCTTACATTCGACGACCCCCAAAAGAAGAAAAACCATGGAAAACTCTCTCTCTCTCTTTTATATATATAAATCCCCTTGAGTGTATAAAAATATTGTCATCCATACGTTTTATTATAAGGGTGAAAATTATATAGATAATTCATCAATAATAATAATAATAAAAAAAGGGAAACAATTGACCTATTATTTTTTTTTAAAGTGTGAGTGCAGTAAGGGGGTTAATGTGCTTCATTTTGAAGTCTTTTTTTTTGGGGGGAAGAGAGGAAGAGGGGTTTATAAGAAAGAGAGTCCAAAAAAAAAAGGTTTTTTTTTGGGGAGGAGGAGAGTAAGAGAAAGGGAGAAGAAGAAATTTATTAAGTTTAATCCATTTCATCATCATGATACATTAAAATAAGAAGAAGAACGCCTTGATTTAAACAAAAAAGCAGGTGTTATTAATGAAGTTAGTTACGATTACTATAATATATCTTAATAGTAGTAATAGTAGTAGTAGTAGTAATAGTAGATCTCTTATACTACTCCTATTTTATTAATTATTATTTACTATATAGTAAATAGAAAAAAGAAGTAATTCTATTACATAGAAAGACAACAGTCTTTGATTGAATTTTTCACGCGATGAAAAAGATATCTATCTATCATCAACATGATGTTGATCCCTTTGTCTGTTTCTATTACTACTATTACCATCATTATTACACTAAGATTGACATAATAACAAATATCGATCGACCTTAATCAAGAAACCCATGTTGTAATAGATTGACATATTTTTTTTTTGTCCTACCCTCATTTAAAATATATAAAGTATCCACTTCTAGTAAAGAACGACATCATTCATCCAAAATGTCTGTTCTCTTTTTTTTTTTATGACCGATGTAAAAAAAAATGTGTCACTGCCGATCAAAGCGTTGGTTGTCCGACTTGTCAATCGCTTCCACTTTGATCTTTTTTGTATAACAAATGCTTCGAGTCGGAACTTATCCGGGTAGAAGGGTGGGGGGTGTGTCTCTTTTTTAGTCATTCTATATGGTAATAAGATATTTATTCATGATGATTAAAATAATGATGATGATTGAATTAAGGAGAGAACTATTGGTTGAAACAAAAACAATGTCATAGCGTGAAATCCATCTATAATATACTTGATATCATATAATGGTGCTAGTATGTGTGCGTGTGTGCGTGCGTGTGTCTTTTTTTTTTTTTAAAAAAAAAAAAAGAAGGGAGGTCGTGCGCGAGCCCGCGCGCGCGTTTCAAAAGATGTTATTGTTTATGATAAAATAGAAAGACTTTTTTTTTACAAGTTATTAGATGATGTATGAACGCGTGGATTTTTATTGTCAAAATCTATATTTGGGGATTTCTTCTTCTTCTTCTTCTATTACTACTTACTTATATATATATATACTAATCCTTGCCACCTTCATTTTTCATATATAATAATATAACTAGTAGTACGTGTACTTTCACACTTTTCCTCCTTATTATTCATATGGATGATAAAAATGTCAATCTTTTTTTTTTCGGTAGGACAAAGGATGAATGGATTGTTTTAAGAAACAAGGTAACACAAAGTGTCCGCACGTACATAACGCATGGTGAATTGTTGTACAGCTTTTTGCTGATCATTTTGTGAACTTCCTTTTCATCACTTGCTTGTGCGCGCGCACTTTTTTTTTTTTTTTTTCCAAAGTGTTGTTTGTGTGTGAAATCTCGTTTTCTTATATTTTTTTTTTCTCCCTCCTTTTTCCCTCCACCCCCCAAAATTATCTTCGTATCATTCATTCATTCACACACACACATCCACACAGCACATCCACACCTCCCCCCTCCTTTTATACACAATTTTGCTCCTAAAACAAGATAAATAACCGCGCACATTACTTTGATCTGCACTGTCTTTTAAAAGTGTGGATGAATGAAGCATTATTTATTACTATTAGATCCATGCACTTGTTTTCGATCCTTTTGCCCGGGCAAAAAATCAATACAAATCCCACCCTTAAGCTGTTGTTGTTGTTGTTGTTGTTGTTGTGCAGATCAATATTCTAATTCTGAAAACAATGAAAGGAGTTTCTTTCTTTCTTAAATCCCTTTCTTTTTCTATAATTTTCTTAATCACCCTGCGTTTATCTTTTTTTGGTGATAGAACTTTAAATGATTGGATGACTTCCCTTGCCTAGTAATATGATACTTTTTTAACGTGTGTGCACAGGTCGCTTTGTTGAATTTAGAGAATCCCTCTCTTTCTCTCTTCTTGCTCCCCCTTTTTTTTATAAACACGTCGTCGTCGTATGTCTATTTTAATAAGAATCCCCCATTCAACAATAACATCACAAGGGAAAAAAATAAGACTTTATCCTTTATGTGATCTAATAAAAAAAAAAAAGGATCGTGCGTGCGTAAAACCTCATTTAAAGCATATATTAATGCACAGGATACACACACTTATTGTTCTTTTTTTATTATAATTATTATTACGTAGCATCCAATGATGATGTAAGTAGATAGAAATATAAATCCAAATGTCAGGGTCCTCTTTTTAAGGTGCTTAATTCTCGATTTGAGTTTCGATCACTAAACTAAAGAAGTACACAATGATCGTTTGAGATCGTATTTTAGGATGAATAATAATAATATTTTCTTTTCCTCTTTTTCTCCCTTTCTTTGTTCTCCTCCTCCCCCCCAAACGTTTTTCTTTTTCATGATTCATAATAATATTAAAGAAAATGAAGAAAAATATGTATATATATAAAAAATACCGGTTTTTATTGATTTATATATTCACTAATGATTAAGATAGGATAATCATCAACAAAAGCCAAGATGATTAACCTACGTACTTGTTATAGAATAAACTTTTTTTGGATGATCGAAATTAATTAAAAAAAGTTGTTGTTTGATCTGATATTGATCTTTTTTTTCTAAAAAAAAAGTATCATTTTACTTAACCTTTTTTACACATCTATGATATATTGAAAAATAGAAGGATTTCATGTCAATCATAAGATATCGTTACGTAATAAACATGAGTAGTCCTCTTTTTTTTTTTGTTAGATAATAATATAGCGAAAAAAGGCTTCTGAAATCCCCAATTTTGTTCATATTGAGAAGTATCAAAAGTAAGAATAAATATCCCCCATTCATCATAGAAACTTCTCTACCTTATTACATAAAAAATAGGAGAGGTTTGTTAAATGTTCCCCAAAAAGAAAGAGATAAGTTAATAAGGATGGAACTCTTTTTTTTTTTATAATGATGAATTCACTTCACTAATATGAGAGACTATTTTGTTCAATTTGGGGTCATTGGATGAATTATGGTTTGACCGTTTCGTTAAATGAAGGGGATTGGGGGATTTTAGAGAAAAAAAAAGAAGAGAACGAGAGAGGAGTGAAAAGGATGAAATGGTCATCATGTGTGGGGAGAAAAGAGAAGGAGGAAGAGAAGAGAAGGGGAAATTCACCATGCTTACCATGATATTACGTCGTCATCTTTCATAATCGTTCTTTTGAAGATTTTTTTTTCTTCTTATTCAAAGAATTAAGAAGAAATATATAAAGAAACCTGTGCTCGCGATTTCATCCTTAGGGATCAATAAAATAAAATAAAAAAAAGAGAGTTAAGATTGAGCGAATCGATAGTAAAAAGAAGAAGTAGGAGTAAAAAAAAAACAAATTGTACATTGATAAAACTTTAAGTATTATATCGATTTGCTACACTTATTAGATACAAAGCATGTGTTACGTGATTTTATGTCAGGGTTCAGAATAATGATAATAATAATAAATAAAAGAAAGGCCACACGAACGGACGTTTGATCATAAAAGGGTAAATCCTTCTAATCTAGTCCAGGGATTATATAGTATATACTTAATTATAATAAAACTTATTATTCTCGGGGTTATTTCCCATCGTATGGAAAGAAGCCACATTATTATTACTTTTATGCTTTATTAATCATATAACACACGGATCTTTCTAAAGATGGATGATGGTCAAGAAGATGATAGAAGCAAACATCTCTTTTATTTGTATCCTTAGTTTTCAAAAGACCATTTTTCATGCAGGGTCTTACATATTATTTACTATACGATCCTAAATATTTCTATATCTTTTATTTTTACTGTTATTACAATCCCTCCAAAAATGAATGAATATATATATATTACGCACACACCTCTTTCCCACCCATCCCTAATAGTGATTCCTCCCCCTCCTTTTTTTTTTTTTTTTAGGATGATTGGACTTTTCAGTGTAGTATTTTATAATAATATGGATTACAGTACCCCTTCTCTTTTTATTATTACTATAATAATAATAATAATAAATATGACTGCAAATGATACAGTAACCCGCCTTTTTATTATTTGGAAAGAAAAGAGATGCAGATCAATGAAACAAAAATGAATTCTAGGTGAAATAGTAAGTAAAGGAGAGGAGTCACGATAATAACAAAAATTCGTTCTTTTATAAGTTTTACATTTAAGATTAACTCTTTGAAAAAGAACATCTGATAAATAGCATGAGTATGTTATTATTTGTTCATATAAAAAGACAAAATTGCTTGTTTGTACATAATTTATATAATTACTTCTAAAGTATATAGTTATTATTACCAAGATGTATGATCTCCTTTCTCATTCAATGGATGACCTATATTATATAGCTATCACGTAATATTTTGATTAAATGACGATCATTATATAGCCCAAATTCGACTTATTGGTTTATGAGAACTCAAGTTTGAATTTTTTTTTATTCAGTGTTATTATTATCACTCTGTAACATCTTTTAAAACATAAAACTCTATAGAATACTTGTTCTTGATCATGATAATGTTATTATTATATCCTCATTTTACCTCATATAGGTATATAGTATTATTACTCAAGTTTAAAATATGTTGAGATCCCTCGTTTCGATGATATATATCCCTTATTTAAAAAAAAATTCAACATCGTGGTATTCATAAAACTAGCATGATGCCTTCTCGCTCGATTGTTTTCAATTGGAACATCATATATACCATCGAAAAGTTAATAAAAAAAAAAGAGGGAAAAGTATAATGTAGAAATTAGGGTTGCATGACACTATCATATAACTAAAAGCTCCTCAATTCATTGTTATGTATTTCTCAAAATATATGTAAAGTACATAGTAGATAGAATGGTGGATAGTAGTAGGGGTTCTCATCATCAATCTCCATGAACATATAGACGTATACTAAAAGTAGGTGGTAAAACGTTATAATAATATAGTACGCGTGGAAGAGGGAAAAGGAAGAAGAGGAGGGAAAAGTCCTATTTAGAAAAGATATATTGTAATGCCCATATATACGTTATAGAGGATTTATGCCTCCCAGTGTAAAAAAAAAGTAATAGGCTCATAATAATATATATATACATGTATGTATGTTGTTGTGGTGACGGTGGTGGTGGGTTGCCCTTGAATAGGTGGTTGAAGCGCAGGGAGGAGTCTACGTACTTTTAAAATAAAAGGAGTTATTTTTTCTTTTTCTTCTATCTGTAATTATTATTTTATACCCTCTGCTTTAACACATTAAGTGGAATAATAGAATTCCACATGTTATTACATACATCACTATAATACGTTATTATTATTATTATTATCTTATAAAATTCAATCTTAAAGGTTTCCTTCATGTTTATGATTATCTAAACTATAATTCCTTTCTTTTTCACTTGTCTGTTTTTTTTCTTCCTTCCTTGTTCTATTTTCTTTACGTATATCACCCATAAAAAAAAGAAACACTACTTTTCCATCAATTTAAAGAGATGAATAAATTCAAAGACAATCCTTTAAAATACTTGATGAGTTAGATTTAAGGTTAGTTTTATTATATAAAACAATAGAAAATCAAAAAAAAAAGATGAAACAAAATAAAATAAAAAACCTGTAAAATTCTCGATAGGTAATAGGACCCATCACCACCATACAAATCATCATATTAAATGGATTTCCAAATTAGGAATGACATTCACACGTGTAGTATCTACAAATGAAATGTTCCACAATCCAAAAAAAGTGAGACAATTTTTTCAATCATCAGTGGTATAATAAATCTGTTTCTAACACATATACAGAACACATCAGTACAAAACAGTAAGTATGTATTCTCCCCCCCCCTTTTCACTGGCTGAGACACAAGTTTTTTTTTCCACTCAAATTATTTTATTCTATTTGAACTTTTTATTTTTTTTTTAACTCTCTTTTCGTATTTTTTCGCGTTATCCTCCCCCTTTCCTTTTTTTTCTTACCATCTCTCCCAATCCTTTTAATCTTTCAAGTTTGTCATGGCTACTACCGCTACACCAAATCCTGTAGAAACAAACCAGGTAAAATATCCCATTGATATAATGACGCATTGGACATCAAAAAAAAAACTACAAAGATGTCATCTATTTTTTTTTTTTTTTTTTTTTTTTGCTCGGGCCCCATTTCAGGTACCATAACACACATCATTTCACTCATTACTTTTTTTCCCCTTTCCCCATCATGATATATAGACTCTCCTTAATGGTTATGTTGGTTTTGATACCATCACACAACAAATTGAAAAGAAATTATTGAAAAGAGGTTTTCAATTCAATGTGATGGTTGTTGGTAAGTTTTTATTTATTTATTATATATATATTTTTGGAATTGAACAAAAAAAAGGATAGAGAAAAGGAAAGGAAAAAAAAAAGTAGGAGGTCGTTTTGTTGGTGAAGTAAAATGAGTAAATAGTTTATCAGTGTTGTTGGGAGGAGGTTTCATCTTGAATGTTGAGCCATGGAGTAAGAAAAAATATCTTAATAATATATGATATGGTACACAAAAAAAATACTAATAAAAAGTTATTTTTTTTCTATTATTATATATATATGAAACTGGTCAACTTATTGCCCCTCCCCGGTTCTTTTTACCCCCACACATCCTACTATATATAATACAACCATGATATCTTTTTGATTCGAATATATATAGGCCAGTCAGGTCTCGGCAAGTCAACTCTTGTCAATACCATTTTCGCATCTCATTTGATTGACAGTAAAGGTCGTCTTAATTCGGATGAACCTCCTCGACAAACTACCGAGATTGAGAATGTTTCTCACTGTAAGTTTTTTTTTTAATGTTGAACTTCATCTCTTTATATTTTTTTTGTTGACCCTGAAATAGAAACTAATAACACACGTACACACACACAAACACATTTTGGATTCCCCTTTTTTATATATCTCCTAATATATTATAATAATAGTGATTGAAGAACATGGTGTTCGTTTGAGACTCAATATCGTTGATACTCCTGGTTATGGTGACCAAGTGAATAACGAAAATTGGTAATGAAAAAAATAATAACAATAAGAATTATATAATATTTTGATATGTTGAAATATTAAATTAAAATTTCTAATAACAGTTGGGAACCTATTGTCAAGTACATTAAGGATCAACATTCCGCTTATCTTCGCAAGGAATTGACAGCTCAACGTGATCGATATATTACTGACTCTCGAGTCCACTGTTGTCTTTTCTTTGTTACGCCTTCTGGTCACTCGTAAGTTTGATATATATATATATATATATATATTGCAGAAATTTACTCAAAAATCTGATTTATTCCTTTTAGTCTTAAACCCATTGATATTGTTGTACTCAAGAAACTTTCAGAAGTGGTGAATGTTGTTCCCGTTATTGCCAAGTCAGATTCGCTTACTATTGAAGAACGTGAAGCTTTCAGACAACGCGTAAGTGTGATAAAAAAAAGGAGAAGAAGAGGGGAAGGAAGAGAGAGGTTGTTTTTTATTATTATTTGATTTAAGACAAAGTCAAAAAAAAAGAGAAATCCCAATATGATTTACTCCTTCCATTCTCCTTCTTTTAAACTTTTTATTATTATTATTGATCCACTTTATATATATATGTGTGTGTGTGTGATTCTCTCCTTCTTTCAAAACCGAAATCCTTAACCTATTGTTTTTTTATGATGATATCGATTTCAATAGATCAAGGCTGAACTTGCATTCCATAACATTCGATTGTATCCATATGAAAGTGATGAAGATGATGAACAAGAACAAGCTTTAAATGAAAGCATTCGTGTAGGTTATCTTTTTTTGAATAAAAAAAATATGCGTCTATAGTATTGAGAATGTAAATTAACGATCATCATGATAATATTTTTTTTTCTAAATATAGGATTTGATTCCATTCGCTATTGTGGGCTCTGAAAGAAACGTGGTCATTGATGGAAAGGCCGTTCGTGGAAGAAAAACACGATGGGGTGTGATCAATGTGGAAGATGAAAATCATTGTGAATTTGTTCATCTTCGTAACTTTTTGACTAGAACACATTTGCAAGATTTGATTGAAACCACAGCTCAAATTCATTATGAAGCTTTCCGTGCTAAACAACTTTTAGCTATCAAGGAATCGACCGCTCAACCACCTACTACACCAGGTGGTTCGCCTGCTACTCCAGCATCGCCCGCTGTGACCACGCCTGCTACACCTGTACGAACTACTTCTAACCCATCGTCACCATAATTTTTTTTATTTCTTTTTAACTCTATTTCGTTATTACAAACACATTCTTCTTCTCTCTATATCCTATCTCACTCTCTTCTCTCCTCCTACTCACTCACTCTCTCTCCTAACTAAACAACCCCATCCCCTTACTTGATATAGTTTTCTCTTTTTTTTTCTCTTCTATTTGTTTGTTTTACCCGAGGGTGAAATAATCAAATTATTATTATTATTTCTTCCTTTTTTTCCTTCTCTTCTTCTTTCATGCCCTCTTCACACAAAGTGCGAACTTTTTAAAGATTGGAACCTAATTACATTACATATATTTTTTCGTTATTTTCAGTTTTATATTCATCTGGAAAATGCTTTCTGTACACAAAAAGAAGAATAGGTGGATATTTTTTTTTGTGAATATATATATATATATATATAAGTGCTGGGGAGAGAGAACAAGAAGGGGAAGGGGAATCACAAAAAAAAAAATGAAGGGAGGAGTTGAAAGAAAGAACAGTAAAAAAAAAGATGGTTTGTTATTGTAATATATAATATGTATAAAATGATGGGTTTGGATTGATTTGAATATGTGCTAAAAATGTGTGTGTTGTTTTTGAAAAAAAAAAAAGGGAATAGAGAAAAGAAGAAGAAATCTTTTTTTTTCTAATCTTCATCAATTTGCCAATTATTATTATTGTTCTTGGCCATTTCTACATCTTGCTGTGCTTTTTTAGAATTGCCTCTTTGTACATAAGATTTAAGTCCTCGACCAAAATTATTCATGCAAATACCACCCAAGATGCCAGTACCCTAATTATTGTAATAAAATATTTTGCATGATGAGTTTATCTATAATTTATATGCATAATTTTTTTTTCGTCAAAGTTGAGAGTAATAAAAACTTACAGCACAAAGAATGATACCGATAAGCACTGTTACATAATTAATAATAATAATAATAATTAAAGTGAGTATGGGGATCATGCATCATCCTATTACTAGTTATAATTTCAACTACATTATATATATTTTTTTTACCTAAGCAAATCCAGGTATACCAACTGTTATTAGGTTGAAGGGTTTGTTTTAAAATCAACGAATAATGGACAATGACAATGGCTTCAAATGTAATAAATGTAATCATTCGACCATAACTTTCTGTACTTCCCTAAATATTATAATTTTGTGTGAATATATAATTTTATAATTTCCAAATCATAGATAATAAATGAACACTTACTGCCGTCCGAGCAAAATAAAGCATAGGTAAAATAAGAATAGTGACAACAATTTGAATACCTGTTTCCCAAACAACACCTTCCGCCTTGGTACCAAATTGAATCACATAAAATAACGATACGAGAAATTGGGTAAATACATCAATCTTAAGACCCAAAACAAAAAATTGAAACATTCGATACATTTCTATTTAAATATTAATAAAAAAAATGTGTTAGTCTGTCGTAGTAGTAGTAGTTTTTTTTTTTTTTTTTTTAAAAAAAAAAAGAAAACTTACTCTGCATCTGAACATCAGCACCGATTTTTTTATAAATATTCCAACCAAATTGTCTTGACATTTCATAAGAAAGATAAGCCATCATGCAAGCAAAAATCATAATCACACAACTCAATGCAATTTCGAGCCACCTTGCAGTTTCGAGCGGCGTTGTAGGATATTCTGTTTTGGAAAGTCGTTCCAGCCACTTATTACCATCGACCACTTGTAACGCACCAAGAATAGCACAAATTGCATTTAACACAGCTAGTGCTAGAATTTCCGCGGTGTTTTGATAGACCGTCTATTATATTATTATAAAAATAGCACATCCCAACCATTTCCCCCAATATAAAGTAAAAAAAAAAAAAAAACAATGAGACATATGGCGTTACAGAAATAAAATACATAAATAGAGAAACAATATATTTACCGCGTCAAAGACCATGACTAAAAACCATACTTGGAAACCAATAAATGCAATATTTTCCCAAATAATTCTACCTAATCGATCTGCTGCTTGAGCAGGTATATCGGCTTCATTATCAATATTGGAGCTGATTAATACATCGCCTGTGGCTTCGGGTAAATAACTTGCTTGCAATGTATTTTGTGAACAAATGAGGGCTTGCAAAATGATTATAATGAGGGCTTGCAATGAGGCTGTTGCAATATATAATTTCGACCAGCGAGTCTCTGTGATGCGGGATATCTATATTTATAGAATGGGAAACGGATGAGATGAATGGGTCTGAATCGAGTATTGTTGTTTTGGCGTATACATATTTATAATTATATTCGACAACATACAATTTTATTCACGGTAACCATGGTATTTGTTGAAGAACTACTTAATGGTGATTATCCAATGGAATTGTTATTTTTTTTGCGCGTTATTTTTCACGAGGGAGAAGGAGGAGGATTATCAATGGGGTAAAAAAAAAGGATAGGAAAGGATATTATATTATATTACAAGCAAACCAGCTGCTTGATAATTTCAAATGATTTAAAAAATGTAAAAAGGAATGGTACGGATGAAAGGGAAAAAAAAAATAATAATAATAAAAAGAGGAGAGAAAAATAAGAAGCCAAAAAAAAATATTATAATTATAATAATGGCTTGAAAGATTAAGGTACTACACGCTTCGATCCCCATTACCCTTTGAAGCCATCAGTTTGATTACCTTTTATAGACTCATCTTTTGTCGTACAAGTGCCCAGAATTTCTTTCATTAGCCAATCAAAACAAATGTATAAAAAAAAGGGGAACTTTGGTAAATAATAAAAAAAAGACCTTTTTTAAATTATTAAAATCGAACTTTTTTTTTTTCGAAACAATAACAATTATCTCTATCACCAAATAAAGTAAATGTAAATTTGATATATATGCGGAGAGGGGGAGCCTCTTCTTTTCTCCTCGCCCAGAATAAACAAACAACTTTTTTTTTCTAACATACCCTCTTTTTTTTTTCATCACAATGGGACTATTTGTCCATGTTGTAGTAGTTATACTAGTAATAGTAATAGGTTCAAATTAAGATGGATACATAATAATTGTTACTATCTTTGACAACACTTTAAATTGTAAAAGGGTTAATAACCTCAATTTATTACGTATATATCCTATAAATATACTGGATATATATATATATATATAAATGTGTGGCTCCATAAATCATGATATAATTCTTTATTGATTATATAATGGAATATTATTTAAATACTTGGTTACTTTAATATTGGGTAATAATATAATAATTACCAGCGCTAGTAAATATATAGATATATATTGCCCACTTTGCGCACGGACCCTGGTTTCATATATGTTGACAAGATAGATGTATACGATTCAATGAAGGATTTATGTTAACTGTTATCGTTGTCAGAATCATCAACCATCTCATCCTATTTAAAAAAGACAATCACTCCATAAATACGTACAAACAAACTTTTGAATTTTATATAAGGATCTATTTTATACTCATGCTATTTATAGGATTGTTTTTTTCTTGAACTTTTTAAACTCATGATTCATGGAGGTCACTCCATCCATTGCATTGGATAAAACTCACTCATATTTTGCTTCATGAAAAATGAAAAAAAATCAAATCCGTCAATCGAGATAATGATGATTATAAAGAGGGAGTGAGGTTGATGAAGGATGATAAAAGGAGTTAAGATGAGAAAGTAAGATGAGAGGGAGAGGAAAAAACAGGACTGGGGGGCTAACCAGAGCCTCTCAAAATTACTATTATTATTATAATAAAAATGAAAAAAATCAAATAGAAAAATAAATATCCCTTTCTCATCTATTTCTTTCTCTCTCAATGATGATGTTGATTTTTTTATATATATATTACTCTAGAAAAAAAAACTAAATAGGTTGATCATCTAAAAAAAGAAAAAGAAAACCTTATCAGAGTGAGTTATTTTTTGTCGCTAGTGGTAGTAGAAGTAGAAGTAGTAGTAGTAGTAGTCGTTGTTGTTCCCTCTTGTTCTTTGGTTTCATGTTGTTCTTTTTCTAATGTATCCAGTTCACGATCAATTTCGTTCAACATCTTTTCAAGTTTCTTGCCTAGTCGCAGACTAGCCTTATCAGCATCACGATGGGTGGCTTCCTTGAGTTCTTCAATAAGCTATTGAAAAAAAAAAAGAGATGGGAAAGGGTGAGTCAACTGGAAAAAAAAGACATATACCTAACCTTCTTTATTTCCCCTTCCCATTTATTGTCAATGGATGTCAAGACTTACTTCCTTATAATCTTCATGATGGAATTTAATTTCATTCAATTGAGCACGTTCTTCAAGGACATCCACCTTGGTACGTAACTTGGCCAATGCATCTTGAAGTTCTTGTGTTTCTTCATCAGAAAGCTTATCATCCAATTTCTTTTCTTCTTCCTTTTTGGGTTCATCCGCAGGTTTCTAATTAAAAAAAAGTATAAGTCACTCTTTCTTTTTTTTTTTTTTTGCTTCTTATAATAATACATACACTAGTCTTTACCTTTTCTTCAGGAACAAAGGCTTCACGCTTCTCTGCTTCCTTTTCCAATTTCTCTTGTTCTTCCTTGCGTCGTTGTTCTTCTAATTCTTCTTCTTCACGTCGTGCTTGTGCTTCCTTTTCTTCTTGTTCGGATTCATCTTCAATCAATTCTTGTTGTTGTTCAAGGACATCCAACTTTTGCTTATATGTACTTTGACCCACTAATTCAAGCACTTGCAATTCAGTTTCATTCACCTATATTTATATGTATACGAATATAATACAATAATAATAAACCATTGAATAATTAGTCTTCTATCATCCTTTCCTACTTGACCCAAAAAAATAACCACATTACCAAGTTATCAGGCAAACTGTTAAAGGTAGCACGAAGAGCATCTTCTGTAGTCAATGAACGATCGGTGAAAGAGAAAGCACGAGACAAAATAAGAAGTGTAGAAGGGACTTGATGATTTAAGTTAAGATCAACCCATTGTTCCAATTCATCTCTCAAACGACCAGGAGAAGAACCAAGCGTTCGGATACCACGGGCAGCACATGCACTTTGAAGTTCTTGAATAGTAAGACTTGGAATACCTTCACTTTGAATGACCTGAAAAAAAAATGATTTTTTTTAGTTAAAATGAAAATTAGAGAGGAGGTGGAAATTTGAATGTGATTCGTGTTACATACTCTGTCATCCGCTTTAATTTGGCGCATGCGATTACGAATTTGGAAACGAAGGAAATTGTCTGTGCCGAATGCATTGATGTTCAAATATTTACAAAGGGAAACAAGTTGAGGTCGTGAAAGATTGTCCAAAGTTAATTCATCTTCAAAACGTCTGGCTACTTTAAGTAAATCGTCTGTGGAAGGTTGTTCACCCGTCATACGAATCTATTCATAATTTTATAACAATAAAATATAAGTTTCACATATGCAAATGTCGTTGGTCACTATTAATAAAATGTGTATATGGATGATCTTTACTTTTCTGAAAAAGTCAGAGAATTCTTTTGCTGCTTGTGAGTTATCGGAACCCGGGAATCCAGACTCTGCAATAGTTTCTTGTAAAAATTTGGCCATTTCTAATCGAACCTTGAGGAGTTTACGCTTTTTCTCTTCCTATAAAAAAACAGCCCTATTAATTCTTTCATTTTTGCTTTGCATTTATGGTTTGTCATGATAAATCCTATTCATTAAAAAAAATTATATATATATAGGTTTACCTCAGTAGACTTGCTTTCATAGGTACTGGGCAACATATTCGGGAATAATTTAAGTGCTACTGGAAGTAAGAGTTCCATGAAGGGAACCAACACAAACACTGCAAAAGGCACTAGACGCATAATATCAGATGTAGTACGACGAAGCTATAGAAATATAAATGGGTAAACAAAAAAAAAAAAAAAACTTTATACAACACTCCAAAAAATTCAATTTTTTGACACAAATATATACCTGTCTTGCTTCACGTCGCGTCAAATGACCACCATTCAATAATTTCCAAGTCAATTTGGAAGAAATTTTGATTTCCAAACCTAAAAGTTTGGTACCATGCCAATAATGAACGGCTTCGTCTTTTACTTTTTGCCAAAGTGTCTTTTTAGGCTTGACAGCTGCTGCAGCCATTGTAGATGCAGTAGTAGCACCTAATTCTGCGCTGGCGGAGGTTGCATTCCCTGTAGCAGTATTGGCTGTTCCCGCTTCCGCATGTTCTTTGGCTAATTTGGCTGCTCGTGATGTCATTGTGGTTTCACTTTCAATGGCTTGCTTTGATTCAGCAGCATTATTACGTACGAAACGAGTGATATGCAACGAACGATGAATAGAAATAGCATTTCGAGTCATGGTGGGTCGAATACTAACACTGGTAGGGATCGTCCGATAGACAGGTGTTCCATGAACAGGAAGTCGCGTACATATAGTCCGGAACCGGACAGAAATGTGAAAACCTGGATACATTTTTTATTTTTCAAACTGATATATATTAATGTATACAAGTAAGAAAGAAAAGCGCGAAAAGAGGAAAAAAATAAAAATAAAAAATAAAATTGGGGGAGCGTGCAACAAAGTATAGCTTTTTTTTTTGCTGTTTGTAGTCACGTCAACCGATCATCGGTCCATCGTTCAACCGATTTTTAAAGCTCGGTAAAAAACCCTAATTGAGAACTTAGAGTCATCCGGAAACTACTGTTCTTCCGGGATTTTTTCTTCACTATTTTTTTTTTTTTTCATCTTTTATCTTTGTAGGTCTGACTTGTTAGATGGATATATTGAAAGAAAACATCAAATTGGGATTGATGATGCAATATTCATATTAGTCATATATATATCCATAATCTACCTCACAGAAGAAAAATAAAGATTATTTCTGATTAAAAAGATCGATTCTATGAACCCAAAGGTCTTATTAAAGGGTGAAAAAATGGAATCGCGTTGTTCTTGGTAAGTAGATCGGCAGGTAAAAAAAATACAAAGTAAATAGGATAAATAAAAACATACTTCGTTTTATACTTTTTTCTATTGTTTGTGGTTGCATTATTTTTGTTCTTGGCATAAAAAAACCCTGTATTTGATCGCAACACCTGAACGTACAACTCAGATTCAAAACCATAAGTGTATAGAATTTGTAATATATACAAAGAGAAATGCTACTATTTCTGGAATCCCATTGTATGAATTTGCTGTTCTTTTAATAGTGATGGTATGGCAATAGAATCTTCTATATCTTTTGATAAGAAAGACTAAGCATTCTTGGTACAAGGAAAACCTTAGCACACTAGTATAAATTATCCAAGTATACTCCACGTTTTCTTTCCGTATTTGCATTTTTTTTCCATGTGGCTATTATGCTCAGCTGAAGAGAAACCAGTAAAACTTTACAATAGCCAGTAAAAAAAAGTTACAAAGAAGTTTTTCCGTTATTGATGTTGTACAAAAAAAGCATTGTCAAGAAATAAGAACCTTTCTTTTCTTTCTCTCTTTCACTTTTTATTTATCTTTTTTCTTTTTCCTACTTCTTGTCTTATATTTATTCGCTATACAGAATCGTTTTATTCCTCTTAACACAGCATATCCTATAATAATTGAAATAATATGGATCCAGCTTATATTTTCTTAGTCATTGCTCTTATTATTCTTTGTATATTGACCTTGGCAACAGCATATCATCGAAGGCAAAGAAGAAAAGATAAACGAAAGGCAGAATTATATGGTCAACAAATCAGAGCAAGATATTATGGTAAATGTTGAATTTGGAGAAGAAGAATAAGGTCATTCTTATTAACCATCCTCATTATCTTCTCCTTCTCCATCTCTATTTTATATACACTCAGATATATCGAGTCGGCGACATAATAATATGGAAACACGACAACACCAAACATCTTCCAATAATAACAGTACAACTATTCAAATGGACTTAACTCCACCTGCCTATGGAAATGAAACACTGGATCCTCCACCACCTGTTTATCAACCTCCCCCTGTTTATCAAGATGAATGGAGAAATAACAACAGCAGCAGTAATAATAATCCAACAACAACCACATCCTAAATATATATATATATATATATATATCTATGTATAACAATGAAGGTGTTGCTTTTATCCATCGTATATATCCCCATCCTTGCTTATATTAAATATTTTGTAATATAGATTTATTGTTGTATATAATATATAAATGGTTTTTCTTTTTTGTCTCTATCTTAGTTTTTCTCATCCATTTTTCTCTTATGCGACTTTTTTTTTCTCCACATTCTATAAAAAATGTTGTGTTACGCAGCTTCATTTCAGTCCACGTGACTCAGACCATATTTCACATTGTAATACGTTAACTTCAAATGATGACATTTATTAGTAAGGGATGTTTAGCAAATAGTCGCTCGTAGTCTACGTATGCTTTTTCCTTATATATAATTCAAACTTTGCCTGGTCGTATAGAATGAAAAAAAATTGACATAGTAGATTAGAGAGTTATCATCGTCATCTTTTTCCTTTGGAATATCTTAATATTGATAAAGATATATGAATTAATTATCTTCCATTGTTCGACTGCTAACTTATCATCATTTACTTAGAATGTCTCATTTTTAGTGCTAATATCCGAAGAAAAGCAAAATTCATAAACTGCCTATATTATAGATCATTGAGCAATCATTTTTGATATATAGGTTAAAATAGATCAAGTAGCTTGTTGTAATGTGACAAAAATATGCATCTTTCATCAAACAACCTTGGTTAATGAGTGGACTAGAAATTGTATCTCTTTTATAATCCCAAGATGTTCCTGTCGTAGCTAAGATTCCTTGGTGTAACCCTTTTTTCTTTTCCATATTTCTTGTATGATTGTCTTAATCTAAAAATAAGCGTCACGGTCATTTCCATTTTTAATTACTTCTTGCGATGCTTAGCAACCTCTGCTTGACATCATCGTCATCATTATATAATACTATTTTATTAACATTGCCGATATGCGTAGCTTGTTACTACTATTATTGCATCACATTATTATAGATCATTATATCCGCAGTAGTTTAGAAAATATATAAATATCCCTTCTGTCTTTATTAAATAGACATCGCCTATCCGTTATCTTCTTATTTATTCACTACTCTTTTGTTATCCTAATTTCTATTGGCTAAGGTATTGGTCCGCCAAATAATTACGACATTCCTTTACTTATTTCTTTATTTTTAGTATAAACTGCTCAAAAAAACTGAAAAAAGACATCTGTCATTGTTTAACTCCCTCCCCGTTCATCCTATGGTACCTAGCAAAAATAACAATCTGAATATTACATGGACAACAGATGAAAATCTCGATACATAAAACAATGATGATTTAGTGTAAGCTTGTGAATAATATATCTCATGTATACATCACTCTAAGAGTGTTGTACTCTTTTGGCCGATAAGAAGAACAACAAAAGCTCGTTCTAAAGCAGATTTTCCTCCAACAATACAGTCATTAATTCATTTTGGAGAAGAATATCTTATCTGATGATGCAGACAAACATATACATTGAAAAAATGATACTATTTATATAGATATCATCAGAAGAGCTTTGGTCGAAAAAATATTCGTATTATTGAAAGCTAAAATGACAAATCAATTATTAACAAAAGAAGTTTACGTGGATATTTATAATCACATGTAGTAAATATCATATAGAATTGTGAAAAAGATAAACTATATCGTGCTATGCTCTTTCATGGAAGAGTAAGATCTGGATTGGAAATGAAATGCATGATATAGTCGCTATGTATTGTGATGACAGACACCAAGCAACCTGAAAAATAGCAACACAGCATTATAAGGAATAACTTATCGAAGGCAAAATTGCCTGCAAAAGAGAAGGATCATTATAGGAGCACAAATCTGAGATATTTGGGTTTTCCTTCAATGCTCCAATGATACAGCCAGTTATCATCACTTACTGGATACGAATGAAAATCGCTTTTGAATTATATTTAAATAATACCTCGGTCAGAAACAATTTCCAAAGATTGGAAAAAAGAAGATTCCGACCTTTTGATATCAAACTTGTGTATTTATCTAGTGCCTGTATGGAAGTTGAATTCGTCAAATCTTACAATTATCACCTGTAAAAATGTTTTAAAGAAATGAAAACGTCTCTCGTATATTGTATTGATATTACAAGCGGCATCTGAGAATTTCTCTGAAATATCATAAATAAACGAATTATCTTGTATAGAGGTACAACTGAGGGAAGGACAATTGACTCTGATGAAGCGTTATGCCAACACATCTTTGTAAGAGCCCATCGAAGAAGGCTTCGTTTGCTTTAGCGCGCGAGGAAATAGCACAATATATCTATTCAAAGATTGTGAATTTGAATTTGAAAGCACGTACTGGAAAATTCGGGCCTACTACTTGGCCAGTTCTAATCCAAGTCCTACGGGAAATCAACAGACTCAGCCATCCTGGTGAAGATTACGATGATTCAGAGGAACCAGCTCCAGACGCATCACTAGAAGAAGCTACTAATGGCTTCTCCTTATAATAATTTCCTCCATACGTTGTGATTCATAATGTCCCTCTTCCACCGCCCTCTACACCAATTAAACTTTTTTTCTCAAAAGGGGGGTTTTCAATTTTATTTTCTCTTACTCTAACCTATATATCTATATAATCTTCTACCCTGTACCGCAAGGAAGTGACTATATGTCTATAGACGCCATCCATCAGTCTTTCACCAATAGATAAATTTTCACCTATTGGGAAATTCAAAATCTTTTACAAAACATATGTACTATCCTTTATCTAGAATAACCAGGTGATTGTCACTAAACGATAAAATGCATTGGATATACATAAAAATAAACAAAGAGATTAATATTCTTCAGTGGAACAAAGAGAAGCTGAAATAACAAATTGTTTGGGAAATCCATAGTATAGAAAACTCAAGAATTACGACTGTTTATGTTACTTGCAAAAAAAAAGCTATAAAATGAACACAACTATATACTCTGATTGAAATAAATAGCACTAGCTCGAAAAATTACATTAATGAAGGATTATTGAAAATGTCACTTGTAGTATATGTTATACTCATCCAATGAGGGGATTAATTATATACTCTTTATAGACTGTACCGATTTATACAACAAAAATAACGTGAAAATTTCAAGAAATATATTATAAATATGTAATTCAGACTTTTATTCATGGGCAAGTAGACAATAAATCTCGGCTCCTATATTATCATTCGTGTATTTTATCGCTTGGATCCAAAGAACAAACAATTTTTCGGTTTTATCCCGATCCATCATTCAATGTATCCGTCGTTGGTTGAGTTACTTGATCAAGTCGCATTCATCTGTCTGGGTTTGTTGTCCTGATATATCATGCCATGTCCAATCCATAATTCAAAAGAGAGATGTCTTTGGCTTCTTTGCTTTTGTCGTCCGATCGTACCCATCGTACATTGATTGCATTTCTTGAATGTATGTGTTCCTCGCATGATCAATAACATATGATAGAAAAAATAATAATAATATTAATATTTAAGAACGACAATAACAATGATAATGAAAACCATATATATAACACGGCACTAAAAAGAAACACGTACCAAGCACAATAATAATGATTTCATTCAAATGTAATGCGCCTAGCCCATGTTTAGAATTGCATTATTATAAAAATAATACAATAATGGTTTCCAGAAGCTACCACGAGGAGGTGGCATTACATCAGCTTCCACCTCCATGTACTTTCAGGCGAAAGATCAGGTTCAAACGGTAGTCCAAAACAGCGAAAGAGAAAGTCGCAATGAATGGTCCACCCCCGCCGACTGTTGTAGGTCTCGGCATTGGAAGATTCGCAGACATCACTCGCCTCCATGCAGCTCGACAGCTAGACTACTTACCCAGTCGCGATAGCGAAATATCTGTCCGACTTGAGGCATGAGAGAGTCTCCTTAGCATCTCTCGAGGGTCACTTACCACAACCCCGCCTATATAAGATCGTACCGTACCGTAACGAAACCAACCCCAAATGAATGGTGTCATTCCGTCCGTGCATCTCCCCAGGTTTGTTCATAAAAATAGAAAGAGAGAAGTTTTTTTGGTGCATACCCGAAACTGCATTAGGCTGTGGCATTTCGATTACCCCGCTGTAAGAGTAACCTTCCAAGATGCGCTGGACAAATGCACCATTTAAGAAAAAGAAAAGAAAGTTCGCAGTCATTCGAGGATGTACCTGCCCAAACAAGCCTACCACGATTCACCACTTGCAAATGCCACGAACTGCCTCCATGGACCTTTACAATTTTTTCATGTTAGCCATTTATTACCTGATCAGAGAGAATGCACGCCGAGTTGGGTTGGTCCATGGAAGCACTTGAGCAATGCTGCTACAAAATAGAGTTGCAGGCCAGAGTGGCGGAGGGGGGAAGGCAAATGACCACAGATTTGCTGCTGCTTCAAAAACGTGTCATTGACGGCATTGTTTAGCTTGTACAATGAAAACGTAAGAGAGAAAATCGGGTGGGTAGCATCTTCAAGGGGAATGTAAAAAAAGGGGACAAAAGCAAAGAGATATTGCTCGTTGCTGTGAGAAAGTTCATTTTATCATTGTTCTTGGAAATTCAAATCCCGTTCTTTTTTTTTTTTTTGCTTGCATATTTACACGACATGCTTCTCTAAGCATGATAAAAGCGTGATAGTCCATAGATAAAATAAAAAAGCTGTGAGGCAGCATTGTCATGGAAATGAAAATCGCGAGGTATCCTTGAAAGGACACGCTTAACGCTTTTGTTATTTTTACATAAAGTCAAGCTTTTTTTCTTTTAACGATTGGCATTCTCCCCCTTTTTTTTTTTTCGCGAAATCTGGGTTACCATGAAATTATTTCTGCAGTGGTAATTGATTTCACATATTGTTATACTAAATTACAGTCTACTTTTTGCAAGCAAAACATGAGTGAAAAATTGTTGAAAGAAGTGAATATAATAAGCTATTGGTAACAAACTAAGGCTTTACTTTTTACAGTTAATTACATCGTTTTCTATGAATGCTATTAAAAAAAGCATGGTTTACATGTATCATTTCATTAAAGAGACAAACCAGGACGTCGGGTTTTTTAACTCGCTTAGAGTAGTTGCAGCGGCACATGTAACATGTCTTGTAAAGTAAATTTAATGAAAAATTTACAAGTGTATCTTCCCAGCAGTTCTTTTAAGTACACTGTTAAGCGAGTTAAAAAACCCGACGTCCTGGTTTGTCTCTTTAATGAAATGATACATGTAAACCATGCTTTTTTTAATAGCATTCATAGAAAACGGTGTAATTAACTGTAAAAAGTAAAGCCTTAGTTTGTTACCAATAGCTCATTATATTCAATGGCACTGCATTTTTGTTTCACTTCTCACAACAGATTTTTACCCTAACTAAATTCTATCTTTATTACTGTAAAATGGTTTTTTATCGTCACTTATAAAGCAAAACACAGTATATCACTTACTTTTTCATAGGCAAAAGAATCCCACCAGCATTTTACTATGAGCATCAATCTTTTATTAACATAGTGGCATAGTAGCAAGTTGTTGTTAACCAAAAGGCTTCCCTATATCGCCTCATTTATGACTATCTTGCACTGGTAACTTTTGTTATTTTACACGGAAACACGAAGAATAAAGTTATATAATAATATCCCAGAAAAACACAAACTCAAAATTGGATTATCGAATCCACCATGCGGGATCTTTGGATCGTATTACGTACCGGCCTCAACTCATAGTGAACCAAAATATTGCTTGACAACTCTTTATATTTTTATGTAATAGAATAATCAACAACTCAAAAGCTTTTTAAATATTGTGGATTTTTGAACGATTGATGAGTGTATTCAACTGTTGACATTTTGTCCTTCAACATAACATATTCGATTTAGAAGATCATTCTTCCCTTCTCAAATAAAAACAAACATGTTTTTCAGAGATAGTTTTTTTATATATGAAATGTATTTTTGCTTTTGCTGTGTACTTACAATGAGATATATATATATATATATATATATATATAATGCATTGATAAACTTAATGCAAATGGTCGGGGGAGGAAGGGGAGAGGGAATATTTACTGATATTTGAAAGACTATTATTTTATATACATATTGTTCAAAGGGTATCTCTAATTGATTTAATAAATTTCGAAATACTATCTTCATTCACATTCAATGGTTCTCCCCTATCATTCGTTGTAGTTGTTCTGGAGGAAGATGAATCCGTTTTCCTTCGTTTCGCCATCATTGCCTGTCGACGTTCACGAACTTTATCAGCATTCTTTTGAATAGCAGCTTTCCTTCGTTCTGCTACTGTTTGTTTATTCCTTCGTGCTGTTTCTGTCTCTTCTCGTAATTGGTTCAGTCGTTCCATTTGTTCTGCACGTTTCTCTTCATCCGTTTCAAATTGATAAAAGCCAACACCTCGTGTACGATTTTCTCGTGTGGCATCATAGTGTCGAATACCTGCTCGATCCGCTAATTCAACCGGTTCACGAGGTATACGTTCTGGTGAAGGAGAACGCGATGATGATGATGATGCTGGTGATGGTGATCGTGAAGGTAATTGACTACGTCGAACTGTTCTTGAACGACCAAATTCATCCTCGTATTCAACCCATGGATCATCCTCATCATCCTCACTGTCTGTTGATTTTTGACTACGTTTTTTATCATTTGCATTCTCTTGTTTTCTATTTTGTAATTCATGCTATGAGAAAATAATTGGTTAATATATGTATACATATTTTTTTTTTCTATATAAATCTTAATTAGTTGATATATCTTCGTTACCTCTTCCCAATATTTTCGATCAAAATCAATCAATGTATCTTCGTCTTCGCTTTCATCCTCTCTTCGTACGCGAGTTCTCATTTCTTCATATATTTTAGCTTTACGTTCCAGAGCTTCTCTACTGCGTGCAAGAGAGTGGCCTTCCACTTCTTCGAGATGTTGAACTTGATCGCGCTGTGCTCTTGAATTCACACCTTTATTCTGTCGTGCCCATATTGTAGGTTTCTAAGTTAAAAAAGAAGGAATGCCAACCCAGTAGATTAATTGAAACGCTTCCTCTTCATTGTTATATTGGTAGAAAACGTTCATTCTCTTTTTTTATTACCTTGTCACTACGTCGATTGGATGCAGGTCCATGTTTGGCACTTGATCGTACCCGTTCAAATTGTTCAGTTTGTTGTGCTAGTTGTGCTTTTAAATCAACTAACTACAAATAATAAAAATAATAATATAATTCAATATAAGAATTTTGAGTTTTTTTTTTAATTCCTGTTTGGATCCTTAAAAAAATAATGGTACTTTACCGATGAAGCACTATAATCAATAACTCGTTTTGGTGGCATAACAAGTAACAACAGTAAGAGAAGATAAAAAAGTTAAGCTGTAATGCAAAAAACCCATCATATTTTTAGTTCCAGCAAACTTTTTTTTATTATTTTTTTCTCTTTCCTTTTCTGCCACCACCTAAAAAAAATGGTAAAGCATATTTAGATCGCCAGTGTGATTTCGTTCCAAAATCCAATTTATTAAACTCGATTATTTTTTATAGAAAGTAAAAGCACTTTCACGATCATCCAATGACTATGTTCGTGAACGATCTCAAGATCTTCATAAAGTACAACGCAACTTGAACCCAACGATCCATCCATTTGAACAGGGTCGAGAATATGTTCGTGCCTTGAACACTGTTAAATTAGAACGAATGTTTGCCAAACCTTTTGTTGGAGCACTTAATGGACATATCGATGGCGTTTATTCCATGGCAAAACATCCTACTCGATTAGCTAGCATGATCTCGGGTAGTGGCGATGGTGGTAAGTTTTTTTTTTCTCTATATATTCCATTTCTCATTCTATGATGGATGGATTCTTTATGTTTCAATAATTTAAAGTAGCAAGCCACAATATTAACGGTTTTTTTTTACTTAAATGTTCACCTTATAGAAATTCGAGTATGGGATATTTCAGATCAAAGAACAACATGGAGTGCCAATGCACATAACGGTATTGTTCAGGGCGTGTGTGCTGGTGCTACGGATACTTCACGCTTCTTATCTTGTTCACAAGATAAAACTGTCAAGATTTGGGATACAAACAGTGGATCTGATCCTATTCATACCTATGTTGGCAAATATGCATTTATGAGTTTGTCACATCATCGCAAGGATCCACTTTTCGCAACAGCAGGCAATTCAGTAGATGTATGGGATGAATCTCGATCTGAACCTATCCATGAATTCGAATGGGGTGCCGATTCATATCAAAGCGTTAAATTCAATCAAGTGGAAACCAATATTTTGGCAAGCACCGGTACAGATCGTACTATTGTCTTGTATGATTTAAGAACAAGTCAACCTATTTCCAAGGTCGTCATGGCTATGCGTACCAATGCTATTGCATGGAATCCAATCGAAGCATTTACATTTGCTGCTGCTAATGAAGATCATAATACCTATCTCTTTGATATGCGAAATATGGAAAGTGCTCATAATGTGTTTAAGGATCATGTTTCAGCAGTGTAAGTTGACAAAGAACGGAACGAAAGTATATGGAAGGGAAAAAAGTAAAATATCATTCAGTTATTAAAGGTAAACGTTATGGATTTGGGTTGTCTCTATAGTATGGATGTTGATTTTGCACCAACAGGTCAAGAAATTGTTACTGGTTCTTATGATCGAACATTACGTTTATACAACATCAATCAAGGACATAGTCGAGATGTGTACCACACAAAACGAATGCAAAGGTAACGTCATGGGCCCGAAAAAGAGCCTTATCCTTTATTTTTGGTAGATGTGCTATATAACCATGTGTGTGAATTTTTATTCTTGTGGGGAAAGGGACAATCCACTTCACAGAGCGGAATAACTAACCTATTCTGGATAATTATAGAATCTTTTCAGTACAATTCAGTATGGATAGTAAATTTGTTCTTTCCGGATCAGACGATGGTAATATTCGTTTGTGGAAGGCTAACGCTTCTGAAAAATTGGGTGTCAAGGATTGGCGAGAACGTCATCACCTTGCATATGCGGCATCCCTCAAGGAACGATTCAAGCATATGGATGAAATTCGAAAGATTGATCGTCACCGTCCTTTACCTGGTGATGTGAGACGTGCTGATAGAATGAAGAAGACTATCTTATCCTCCGAAAAGAGAAAGGATGAAAATAGACGTAAACATAGCAAGAAATACGCAGAGGAGAAACGGATACCAGAAAGAAAGAAGGCAATTATTGGTGTTGCAAAATAGAAGTATTTTGTTTTTTTATTATCTTTACATTATTTTATCGCATGGCATAGTTTTTTTCTTCTTAATCATTTCAACCTCTCTTTTTCCCTCTTTTCCCTTGTACAAATAATACATTCTCTTTTTTTTTTACGTTTAAAAAAATCAAGCATTATATATTTTATAAATTGATCTTTCAAAAAATATATATTTTACCCACGAAAGTGGGAAAATTGATATCTAAAATAGATGACCCACCTACTTGCTATATGTCAGAAATGATCTATTGTGCAGCCTCGTTTCCAAACTTTGGTTTCTTTTGATATATACTTTGTTGGAAAAAAATATTGTATAGTACGTAAAATAGTCGAAGTCTACCATGATGAGGGTTAGATTTAGTGCTATTTATCTCCACTACATATAATATTTAGTGTATACGTATATAGTAGGCAATGAATTGATGTATACAAACATAAACTCTTAGGTTTAACAAATGAAATATAGCAATGAGTATAGAAGTAATTCAGTATAATCAATTGTGATCTAAGTCTTCTAAAGATTTATGCTGCATATGATGGCGTTGTAGAAACAGTCTGAATGCGATAAGTATTCCTTGATATATTCACCAAGTATGCATTTCTTGACACCTAAATCATAGCATGAATGGAAAAGATGAGCTGATTATTTTCGTAATATGCCATAAGGATATTATGTATTATGCCAAATTTCAGAAAGATATAAATATTTAGATTAAACTCTTGAACAACTGTAAATGAATACTGATGGCGCTAAAGAAACAATTATTTGAAATTCTTGATGAAATCCAAATGCCCAATATGAAAATGAAGGGATAGACCTATAAAACGTGGAATAACTGTAGCGAACGTGGATAGATAAATAGCTCTCATAAAAAACAATTGCTTATATTATTTGCTATGGTATGGAATTAATATAAAGATAGCCCCGTTTTCATCATCATTACGTAGTCCATATATGATAAATATATGATCTTCATAAGATACATATTAGATTAATGGAACCCGCTCTCTATACACTCTTGGAGAGAAATAAATCATTCATTTCTTAGCATATCATGATTCTTATTAGTTACATCATATTAACATAGTTGTAGTAGTATGACAATATTGTGGTAAATTATATGACTATTCTCCATGGTAGCACACCGGCCACTTTTGTTACATTGGTAAACTGAAAGCATAATATTCAGTGCTATGTACCGCACTTAGAATTACTACGGGGAAATATATAATTCGATCGATAAAAAAATGACGTGTTAATGTATCTAATTTTCCTATTATCCACAATTTTTTTTTTATTAGAATCAAACAAAAATTCAGTAGGAATGACAGCAACTCTTTCAATAATGGTGATTTTATGGCATCTTCATTTATTATTTATCTTTTCATAATACTAGTCGTTAAGGCATATGTTATATGCCATCATCTAGTATGTAAACATATTTATTAAAATTTGTCGAATCTTTTCTCAATCTGTAGAGAGTCATTGTATTACTCAATAGTATAGTATGATAGCACGTATACTTTTATAATATTTTCTATATATTTTACGATATTCTATTGTGCTGTACTATACTCTGTGTAAGTGTATGAATAACATCAACTCCTGGTAATTGAATTTTTTGGGTCCTACATCATCATCATATAAAACAATTCCTATTTAGCGTACGGATATTTTTTCTTTCAGTAGTAAAATGATATTGAGCTTTAAAACAGTCCAACTTATTTACAAGTAATTTCTCAGTTGTAAGGTACACTAGAGGAGATGATGAATACTACATTGTTCTGGGACCATGCGGGAGTGACGATTAATCTCAGCCGCGGCGAACGCTTGTATTTCCCAGGCTTTTTAAATGCAATTTTCTAAATTCATCTTAGTGCTTCTTTTTTCTTTGTATAGTAATAATAATAAAAATACAAACTTTCGACGCCACCACCATGCAAAGATCACCTCTTGACGTTTTGATGCTAAAATAGTGCAAATCTGTCAATCTAAAAAGTATCTAGTTCAAGAAGTGTATCTATTTGAAATATCTATATAAATAATCTAAAGAGCAGTGATGACCAATAATAAAATAATTTAAAAGATCCTTTTATATGTCAAGAGTGTATTACAAAAATTAAAAGGATCGACGATCCCATCGTTACATGAAAATTCACAACCTTTTCGTTCATTAATAAGTATATAATTTACACATATTTTTTGGTCCCACACAAGTTGTATCTGAGTGATGAGGGAGTAAGACAGAAAACGTTAATTCCTCGCTACTACTGCTCTTTTGTCGATATACAACAAACAACCATCACATGAGTGATGCACTCTATCAACTTATCACATAATTAAGATTTCTCCACACACAGCACTGAAATAATAAAATTCTTAATTCACATGACTTTCCGAGTCATGCCAATATTATTGTGGGATTATAATTTTGCACGCGAGAAATCTCGGGGTATATATGTTATGTAGAGACAAACTAAAAAAGAGGGGACAATGTGTTGCGTGAACATAGTGTACAAAATGGCAAGTGTAATAGAAGTAGTTGAAAAAAGGACGAATAGATAATCCAATTCAACCGTCGCTTTCATCTTTTCTGGATTGCTCAAGATCTCATCTATATATTAACTTATTATTGTTACAAATCATGATCGCTCACTTTTTTTTCTCTAGTTTATGTATGACGCACTTCTTGTACCAAGAAATAAAATAGATTTAATAGGAAAGAAAAACGAAAAAGAAAAAAAGCGGGGACAAGGATTATTTTTTTCCTGTGTGCAACAACGGGAACGCTGAAGCAGGGCGGGTAGAATTTATTCAGGTGGCACACAGGATAGATATTTCAAGAAGCAATAGTTATTGAATACATTTCCCACTACCAGTACACCAGATCCAAGAAGCTAAAAAACAGCAACTGCTTTATAACGTTAATACCTTGAACAAAACAGGCAAAGGCTCAAAAATACAATATAACAACGATGTACCATGGAGACTTCAAAAAAGTGAGGGGTTGATAAAACAGATCATAGGAGACATGAATGATGGTGGGCGATAACTTAAAAAAAATAAAACATATAAATAGAGAAACATTCTCCTTTTTTTTTCTAGGTCAAGAAATAGTTTATTACCTCATTACTACTCATTTTCAAAAACTTTTCTAATAACAGCCTTCCTTTTTTCTTAATTCATTTGTAAAAAAAAATCTTCGTCATGAAATTTACTACTATTACCCAATCCATCCTTTTGGCAGCCATCAGTGCTAGTGCTTTGGCTAGACCCCTTGAAAACAAGACTATTGTTAAACGTGCTGGTGCTGATGATTGGAGAGATCGCTCCATTTACCAAATTTTGACTGATAGATTTTCTAAAGGTGATTCTTCTGGTGGTGATTGTGGCAGTTTATCCGACTACTGTGGTGGTACCTTTCAAGGTGTTGTTTCACAATTGGATTATATCTCTGGCATGGGTTTTGATGCAATTTGGATCTCTCCTATTCCTGCCAATAGTCCTGGTGGCTATCATGGTTACTGGGGTACCGATTTCAGCGCAATCAATGAAAATTTTGGTTCAGCCGATGACTTGAAAGCACTTGTGGCAGCTGCTCATGAGCGTGACATGTATGTCATGTTGGATGTCGTGCCAAATCACTCGGGTCCTACTAGCAATGGTGATTATTCCGGTTACACTTTTGATTCCGCTGATGACTACCATACTCAGTGCTCCATTGATTATGATGATCAAGATTCAATCGAGCAGTGTTGGGTCGCTGATGTGTTGCCTGATGTCAATACTGAAAATGATAGTATTGTCAGCCAACTACACGATATTCTTTCCAACTGGATTACTACCTACGGTTTTGATGGTATTCGTATTGATACAGTCAAGCATGTTCGTAAAGATTTCTGGGGCCCTTATCAAGCCGCTGGTGGTGTATTTGCTACTGGAGAGTATGTATTAAAAAACAAGCAAATGTATAAAGGAAGAAAATTTGAAAATAACCAGAGATATTACTTCATTTGTATAGAGTTTTCCATGGTGATCAAGCCTATGTTGGGTCTTACCAAGAACAACTTGACTCACTTCTCAACTTCCCACTGTATTATGCCATTTCCGAAACATTCAAGTCAGGTGGTTCTATGAGTCGCTTAGCAAACCAATTGAGTGCCAACCGTAATTCCTTCAAGGATGTGAGCGTCCTTACTAACTTTGTCGATAACCATGATGTGGTTCGTTTCTTAAATGCCAACAGTGATGTGAGCCAACTTAAGAACGCACTTGCTCTCGTGCTTCTGGCAGAAGGGATTCCTGTTGTTTATTATGGTACTGAACAAGGTTATTCAGGTGGTGCCGATCCAGCCAATCGAGAAGTGTTGTGGACTTCTGGTTATTCCACAGATAGCGACCTTTACAAGTTTATTGCTACTGTCAATGGCAAGATTAGACAAAAGAGTGGCAAGACAGTAGTTATGGATGTTGATGTCGGTGACAATACATATGCCTTCCTGCACGGTAATGCTTTGGTCGTGCTTAATAACTATGGTAGTGGTGCAAGCAACCAAGTGACCGTTAGCGTGGGTGCCAATATTGATGATAATACTGCTTTGACAGATGCCATCAGCGGTAGTCAAGTTACTGTTTCTGGTGGTAGTATTACATTTACTATAACTGATGGTCTTCCAGCCATCTTTGTTGCAGGTTCAGCTTAGATAAATTATTATATAAATATAACCAAGTTGTGTCACTTTTGATATGCTGTATGAATATTTAGATAGTATATGTATATTTGAAAACAAAATAAAGAGTTATACTTATTATTTAACTACTTTTCTATATTTGTATATTGAATATAATTGCTTGTATAATATACTGTATGTTGTTGTAATAAATAGTCTTTATTATTATTGTTGTTGTTATTATGCAAAGAGTAGCGGTAAAATTTTTCTTTTTGTGGATTAAATTACAAACGGTCGCGAAAAAAAGTATATGCAAGTTATATGGATTGTAGAAATATGTAAAGTATTATGTGAAAATAGGTTGATTGTGTATATTTTTTTACGCAGTCTTGACAGTAATAACATCATCTGCCGAACTAACAACCAATCCCTCGTCAAATTTTTCCTTGAGTTCCTTCTTATCATTATTTGTTGATTTGGGGTGAGAAATTAAAAGCTTAATAGCTTTCTTGCGGGCATCCTTAATAGACAATGGTGTCTAATTCAAAACAAGACGAATATATTAACAGCGTTGTTATATAACTCCTTTTTTTCTATCTTTATCCTTTCCATGCTATGACACATTCATAAGATATATACCTTAGAAGCCCGAAGAGTTTCACGCAAAGCAAGTTCAAGCGCTTTAGAAACATCCTTTGGAAGTTCAGTTTCTTCCCATTTGTTTTCCTTCTTGGCCTTTTTGTTAGACTTGGTGGATTGTTCTTCTTCATCTTGCTTACGTTTTTCACCTGATGATGCAGTTTCTTCATCTTTCTTTTTCTTTAATTCTTCAACAAGAGACAACGGTTTTGAAGCAGGTGTATCCTTCTTTTGTTGTTGTTCTGGTTTCTTATTATTGTTATTGCTTTGTCCATTATTGTTGTTCTTTTTGCCCTGAAAGTTTTTATACAATGTTGACAGTAAGTAAATGATTCTCTTTCGCCCTGTAGCATATATATAAAAAATTCTGAAACTACCTTTCCCTTGTATAAAGTTTTTTGGTATTTTTCAGCTTCTGAAATACAAGAAGTATGTGACTTATAATCTATTCCTTGGAATGTTGTTGAGCAATCAATACATGTAAACGTGGAATGGCATCGATTACGATGTTGATCGAGTTTGGGTTTTTTTACAACGTCGCCGCAATAATCGCACTGGAAGCTAAAAACGTATTCGAGGAGAGAGATAGAAACCATCGAGGTTAAGAATGCATACTTTTACTTTTTTATTCAATTGGTTTGAACATAAAGTGCTCGCAGATTTTTCGTACCTGACCATGGTTCAAAAGTTAAATGAAAAAATAAAAGTTGGTGAAAGGAAACATCCTTTCAAAATTCGGTCTAGTAACTATCTATGCTGAAGCAAAGCCACAATTATAAATTTCATAAAATTCATGCAAAGATAAACGCCTCCTTGATGTGTTATCCATTTAACAAATCAATAAAAAAGAGTATATGTTTTATATAGTGAAGATATGGATTGATATTAATCATGGGATAAAAATAAGATTCATATAAAGGCTCTATATATCTGTTTAACCAGTGATTTTTGGTTATGTGTATATATGCGCATATAATGATCAATTGTCAACATTTAAAACGTACACTTCATTGTATACAGAACTATATATTTTAAGAAGTATATCTTTTATTAAATCAACATTCTCCATACTCTTCATCATCACTACCAAATTCATTATAAGAATCATCATAGCGATGAAACTCGTCATAATCATCAAATTCATTAAATTCATCTTCATTAAAACGGACTTGTTCAAACATATAAGTCGTCTTTGTCAATCATGCTTGAAAGATTATTAGGCGTAGAATATTTCAGTCGAGTGAGATGGTTGCATGTGTGAAATAAACTGCTCAGTTTAAAGTTTGTTCCACAATAATGTAAATCTAGCTTCAGTGTTGTCAATGTTTTGTCATCGTCAAGGATTGTGGAATATCCTCTCCTTTGTAAAAATCTATTGTTATGTTTCAACAAGATGTGTGTATTTTTATGTTTTAGTAATTTAGTAAAATTGGTTAAAATATGAATTGATATAAAGAGATTTGATATTCTTAAGATAACTGTTGTTCATGGCAGCGACATGGCTTTTACAATTTCATCTCTGGTGTGTACAATACGAGGTCGTAAACGTGTGGACCAATATGAATAGGATGATTTGCTATCACAGTATTATTTTCGGAACAACAATTCGCATTCAATTTAGACCACGCTGAAGCACAATGCGATATAGTGTGTCTCCCTGTTTCCCAAAAACTGTTAAAACGTCGCTTTATCATCTTGATATATTGGCGGTCTGGTCAAAATATACTGCGTTAATTCGATCAGGAGTCTGCTTATAAAGTCAATACGCGTGTCGATTTGTTTTAAGGATGTATTCTTTTTCTTAGCAAGTTGTAGATAGCTTGTTGGATGATCTTCCTGTGATGCCTTTTAGAGTCCAGCTTCGCACGTGCCAATAGCTAGCTATTCCTTGCTTTGCATAGAATAAAGATTGTTTATTCGTAAATAACCCATAATAGGTGATGTGAGGCAATAGATATCATTTCACGTGCATCTGTAATAGTATCATTAAATAAGCTATTCATTCTAAATGCAAACGCTCTACGATCAAGTACTGTGAGAAGAAGTGGTTGCTTGATCTGAGTAACGGTGGTCGATGCATATTTAATGACTTGAGTATAGTTGTTGTTGTTATCAAGAGGTGCCTCAACTTGGGCGTACGAGACAACAATAGACTCCAGTTTCTACGTGTTATTTTCCAACGTTGATGGAATATACTTTGACATTATAAAATAAGTTTATCGGGTTCGATAAAGCTGGTTCTGATAGGCGACCAATTCTTTATAGCTTAAACCGGACCTGAAAGCGCGAAAAAAAAGGCACCTCCAAACATAGTAATCGACTTTTTATGGACCCGCTAATTTGGACCAGGTATTGAAAAGCCACTTCATTGTGCAGTTTGCTTTATTTGACAACCTTTACACATAATATACATAAAATGTTCTTGACGGCAATGAAGGGTGTGGGGGCCATCCAGTCCCTTGCTACGCGAGGTAATTTTATTATTCTGAATATATATATATATTTAAGAACAACAAATAGCAATTATACTAAATTATTCCATTTATCTTTCTTTTGTTTATTTATAGTGGCCATGCCGACAAAGAGTAACGTATTATTATTTTTGTTATTGTCTGACACAACACCTCTTCCTTTCATTAACTGGTTGTTTTTAAGAAAAATGACTAATGAAAACATATGATATGATTTTATTAGACTTTGTTCGAAATGTCCAAACTGATGCCACGACCAAAGACTTGATAACCAAATTACGAAATCAATTACGATATTACGCGATCGCAGAAATTGCAGGTCGCCCGTTCCTTATTACAAAGAACGACCAAGTTATTGTAAACCGATTAAAGGACGTCAAGGTTGGAGACGTACTAAAATTGGATCGAGTACGTGAACTTGGTAGCAAGGATTATACCGTCAAGGGTCAACCCTATGTCAATGAAGGTTTTTATGATATCACAGCCACCGTCATTGAACATCCTAAAAGCAAATTGATCCAAATTGTCAAAAAGAAGAGAAGAAAGAACTATAAGCGTACAATTGAACATAAGCAAACCCACACAGTGCTTAGAATTTCTAAAGTGGATGTAAATGCATTGGATTAAAAAATTAATAAAAATTAATGTATCATAGACGAATTTTTTTTTCAGAATAATAATATATGGATTTTTATGAATTTCTTTAACGATTCAAACTCACGTTGGGTGAACGGATAATGATATTGTGGGTGAAAGGACGTGTTTGCCTTACATATTCTTTTGATATTTAGTATTACTGGTCATTGAAGGAGGATTAGTTGCAGTGACTAAAAAGGGAACGTATCCCCAACAATATCGATCGTCTGAATCAACATGTAATTTATTATGACAGTAAGGCCACATCTGGTTGTTTCTGTATATTGACCTTGGTTATTTAAATGGTTATATTCTCTATTGTTGTTGTTGTTTTATTTATAATATGAAGGGCAGTTGCTTTCTTTTTTTTTATTGAATAATAAATTGTGTTTTATGTAAGCATAACGTAGAATATTGTCATATGCTAATGCTCTATACTTTATCTCTACTGAGATTCCTCCCAACAACTTGATATTACCCTCAACTTGGACATTGCTCATGTAAGCAACTGCTTGTCTAATGAAAAAACACTAGTCACCTTGTCATACATCGTTAATCTATATATAAAATTATTTGGATGTGTCCGATTTGTAAAATATGGTTTGCATTTGTGGACCCAAAATATATCTGCCTGATTCGAGCACTTCAATTTTGGCAAACAATCAGGAGTCAAAAGGGTTGGTAACCATATATAGTTTTTGATTTTCAACATTTACAATTCCACTCCATGGAATACTTTTATTCATCCTATATCTTTCTCACCTGATAATTTGATTCGGAGGTGAGAGAAGGTTAGAATATGTAAAATGCAGTTGACAAGCATGATTTATTTCATTCTGTATTAATGTGTCTTGGCAATAGTAGTTGTTTCTTGAAAACGCATGACCTCATTGTCATTCTGCTTTTAAATCACTCACGCAGTAGTATATTGCTGCTGTATATAAATCAAGGTATGTGTGTGAGAGTGTGAGAGTATTTTTTTTTTTTGTGTTGATGAAAGTAGTATATAAAATACCTCATGCGTTATTAAAAATAATCTTTTTTTCTCGTACAAGTAAACGTATCAAAAAAAAGATAGAAAAAAGTGTATCTTTTTTACATAATAAGATCTATGACGTAAAAAAAACTATTAGAATTATAATTTAATCAAGTAGTAGTTCACTTAGATGATAAATAGTACTTTATGATTTCCCTGAGAAAAAAAAGGAAATAGGTACAGTGATTTTTACACACGAAATAAAACAACACATTAGTTGCACATTACTTTACTTGATAAGATCGCCAGATGAAAATATTTGCCTCATGACAACTATAAATCTAAATACTATGTGAAACCAGCTGATAAGCTCTTTAGTATCAGTTAAAAAACTTCTCATGCGTCTTTTTTTTTCTTTTGTTTCTTCCTCCGACGATTCTCTGTTTTTATATAAAAGAAGGCGGGAAGGGGAATGATTAATGAAGCTCTTATTGTTGCTATTATCATTGTCGCTATGCTCGCTGTAATCGCTCTTTGCTTCCATGTTCATGCTTACAAAGACATGAAGAAAAAACGTAATTTATTTATATTTTTTTTGATAATCTTACGTTTTACTTATTTCATATAAAAATATACATGTAAATCTCACAGAATTATTATTTCTATATTGTTTCATCATAACAGAAAAAATAAGACAACGACAAGAACGACGCCAACGTCAACAAATGGAACGATGGCAACAAATTGTTGATTCACAGGTTGTTTATCGATATGACGAAGATACAATTTTGACGACTCGACCTACCGATGAAGAAAGTGCTCTTCCACCTTCATACTCTGAACAACATAATGCTACAAATCCAGAACAATCAACAAGAAATGTATTGCTTCCTCCACCGCCACCAGCATATAAAAACCATCATCTTGATACGCGAATTCGATAATCATTCATCATCATCATCGACATCATCGTCATTATCAACATCATATATATATTCAAATACTTCTTTATACCAGCTGTAGTTTTCAGTGATATTTTCTCTTTCTACTATTATTTATATTTGGAAAAACATTCATTTCCTCTATACCTTTATGTTTTTTATCTTTTCAACTTTTCTCTATATAATATTTTATATATACATACATCCTTCTCTTTGTTTTTGACACTAATCATATGTAAATATCTAAATAATAATAATGGTAATATTTTTTTTGTTTGGTTGGTTTAAATAAAATACCACATTCTTTGGCAACAAGGCAACACCTCCTTTTGTATTATTTTTTTGTGTCACCTTACCTACAAACAAACAAAAAGAAATGATGATGATAGACTCTCACACTTTGAAATCAGATCCAACCAGTAAAACTTGTCAAGATTATTAATTTAATAATTTTATTAAATCAAGGATCATTAATTCCACATTTTTAATGTGCATTGATCTACTGATCTGATAGTTTAAAAATATAATTTTTTTATTTTATATATGGTAAAAATATACCATTACGAGACTTTGGAATCGTGATACACAGCACAACTTTGAATTCCAAAACATTTTTGTTGGTATTGTTGTACCTCCGTCACACAATTGATCCTAAAAGAAACTTATAGATCCTCCGAAATTTTTACATCTTTTTCTCTTTTTCTTTCTTTCTCTCTTTCTACGTATATTTCAAGAAGACAAATGGATGATGATAAGGGAGATATTGCTATTACCATTATTGCTTTGGTGATTGGATTAACAGCTGTAACCATGTTGATCGTTTGTTTTCATATTAAGAAAGCCCGAGAAAATAATGCATCCAATGGTAAATTATTACTAATAAAACATATAACAATTTTTTATACGTACGTATTAAAATTATATAAAACAAAATTCTAGAGAGACCACGAACAACAGCTGAACGTTATCAAGAACGACATCGACAGATATTATTACAGGAGCGTATGGAACGAGAATTATCAATGAATCAAAATCCTACGTCGCAAGTTGATCCACCATCTTATAACGTTGCTATAGATATTATTGATCCACGAATGCCACCTCCGTCTTACCACGATCACCGACGAGACACACAAATTACGCAACAACAGCACCAGCGACAGTATCAACAATAAATAACAAATAATAATGATGAAAGAAAAAACTATTAATTAATACGATAAAATGACAAGATATAATGATATACCAACAACTCATAATTTTTATATTTATCTCTCGACAACACTCATTAATTATCTCATCATGGTCTTCTCGTTCCACCGAAATAAAAGAACATGCATGATACCATTGTCGAACTTCAATTGGATCGGAAAATCAACCAGGACGAAATCCTCCAAGTCAATTTCCATTTTTGGACCTTGCTTCTGCAACGTGCGAAATATTGAGACATCATCAGGGGAAGCACCAACTTCGTTATTTATTTATATGTATGCAATGTTATGATGATGGTGCTTATCGTAACATGATTTAAAAACAAAAATGCATAAAACAAAAAAAAAATGCTGCTTACCCGAAATAAATATAAATCATAGATGACATTTCTTCCTAAGCCTCATGCTACATAAACATAAAGGCTGAGTATATAAAACATATAAATAAATATATGAAAAAAAACATATTTAAAAGTTGATTTTATTCGCGTTTTATTATTTAATGAAATCATGTTGGAACCTTATTATATTTTGATAATAATCATTCTTTCAATTACGTTTTTAACTTTATTTATACTTTGGACTTGGAGTACCTGTCGTAAGAAAGAAAGAAACAGAGTAACTAATGGTAAGACTTAAAAAAGGTACCTACACCTGGTTGTTACTCTATTTTTTTTTCAAGTCGATAAATTACTCTATGAAAACATCATGATTAACAATCACAAATAGAAGACTCTCGTAACAATAATACTTCAAGCATGGGAATCTCTACACCAGTATTTCCAGAGCATTTTACCATGGTCCAGATCGAGAATAATATATTACCAACACCTCAACCGGCGGTAGTATCCTCATCACCATTATTATCTTCGTATAACAACAATGAACCATCTGAACAACTGGTATCAAGTATTATTACGATTGATAATAATCCACCACCCCCGTCTTATCAGAACTACCAAAGAGATATACGTATCGCATAACTACAATATATCAATTCCCAGAAAAATGTATGGATCATCAGCTAATCCAACTCCATTTTAACACCACATCACGCTATATATATTTACGTATTTGGTTGTTTTTTTACATTAGCATCCTCATCCCTGAAATCATACAATCTGTGTAACGATAATGGCCAGAGAGAAATTTTGGATGCAAACGCATAAACCAGCATTCTATATCTGGAATACTTTTGTGTAAATGCTTAATTATTGTAACTGTTTAAATGTATATATATATTAGAGGAAAATGGTGTAATCACCTATATGTAAATAATATAGAAATTATTATATGACTTTTAATGAATACTATAATTTAATTCACCAATGACAGTGACTGCAATTGTTGTTCGAAACAATGATGGTCGTGTAATATAGCTCAATGTATGATCTACTATTTATACATTTATGAACTTATCACTAAGATAGCATGTGAATAAACGTAATATAAATACTCTATTTTTGTTTACCATCATCTATGTAACAATAACACTTATATCCATATCAATCCTTGCTGACATAATCTATCCATCATTAACATTTCTAATAAATTTTATTTAAAAAATTTATATTATTACTAAACACTATAAGTATATTGTCATAAAAAAACATCTCGAAAATCGAAAAGTTGCTCACCATCCCAATGAATTCATGTTTATAGGTAAATATCTATATTCAACAGTTTGACAGATGGTACACAAGTGTAACTACTTATTTGGTGGCATATTATAAAAACAACTATGAAAAGTATTTCTCTCAAAAAAACACCCTAAATTTACCGTTTGCTTTTATGCACTTATCCTAATTCAGTTCTTTTTCGATTTATTTCGAGAGAATAGTTTTCTTTACAGATAACCATAGTATATACAACCATTTTTTTCATAATTATCAGAAAAAATAAAGATGTGCAACTCATGCCTATAATAAACTTATTCGATGCTAATTTTAAACTTGAACATTCCAATATTCTAAACTTTTTTATTGTCATACATAGAAAGTTGAACCAGTTTCGAACGTCGTTTTTATATGCTCAGCAATGAATTTGAGTCCGTTCAAAAGTAGTACAAAACAAACCAATAAAAAAAGTTTCACATACAAATGAATGCATCGTACACTTTCTTTCTCTTTCTTTTTCATTTTCTACAAGGAATTCGATCTATTATGGATATTACTATTATAATTGTTCTTGCCGTTATAAGTTTTATTGTAGCTATTGTGATATATGTTATAAAGGCTTATCATGAGAACGAAAAGAAAAAACCTGCTCAATTATCAAGACAGCAGCAAGGTAGAAATGATGCTTGTAAGTGCTGACTCAATAGAATAAAAACAACAAAGGGAGAAATACAAGCACGATATGTGTGTATTAATACTTTGATTTTAATTCTTATTTGGAAATAGCTTTCTCCTTCGCGGTCAATAACTTTAGAAATCAAAACAATACATCATCAACAAGAACACAACAACAAGAACAAAATACTATCCCCCAACCAACCAGCAATCAAGAACCAACATCAATTGTCACTGCAGTCGAATCTCACACAGCTATTGAAATGGATCTTCCACCACCATCCTATGGAAGTGAAGTAATTGGTCCTCCTCCACCTGTTTATCGAGATCTGAGAGAAAATAACAATCGCCGATGATCTTTCAGTGTTACTACATCAAGAAAAGAACAAGTAATATACCATTAGCCATAAGCATAAACATACAACGTTTAAATTTCTTCTTTCTATCATTGTACTTCCTTCAGCGAATACATTTTTCCGGGGCAAAATGAATGAAACTGGCAATTGTGTCCTGCTAACGATAGCCAACACAAATGCAATATACATTATGGGAACAGAAAAACAAGATGGTGGGTGTGCTTCTCGTATTACAGAAAAATTCAAGGTACAGTTATTAGTGTCAATTTAAATGACTTCTTCCAGTAATGTAAGCTATTCTCCTTTAAATACTTATCTATTTTTATAAAAATATAGGCAGATCCATAAAAGATCAATAGCTCAAGTCCAAATATACCACGATATAGCTGTGTTTTCGTTATTTTTTCCTACACAATATTAATAATAATGATAATAATATAATTAAGGCAATATTTTATCATTGTGTATACCATCCTGTATTTTTTTATATGTGATCCTTCTGAAAACACGCTTCTTTTTGAATATATAACATTTAACTGTATAATATATAATTCTCAACAATAATGACACATAAATTTGTTATCCTTCACACACGCTTATATATGTAAGCAGCACATAACACGCACTTGTTGTAAAAAAACGTCAATAAGCATTAATAATATATATTAATCATGTACTCCTATATATGGTCAACTTTAAATATTTGAACCATAATACTTGATATTACTAAGAGATAGTACGAAGAAGAAAATACTACTTTAATAGATTTTATTTACTGCTAAAACACACCACATATCATGAACCTATAATATAACAATCTAATAAATTCTCAGAAGCCGATCACGGTTGTTATTATCTATTTAACTGTTAAGTTGTCTTCACAAAAAAAAAAATCATTATGCAATCTTGCCGATACGTAAGTGAGTAAATAAAAATAATTACATTTAAATTTGGTAGTACCAGTAGCTCATCAATTTTACTATCAAGTTCGAGTCCATCATCATTTCCGGAAGAATCAAGTTCAGCTAGCAGTAGCAGTAGTAATGCTCCCAGCTCAGTGTCATCCTGTATCTATAACTACTATTGTTCCAGTTACCACTACAACTCAGGATATTGTTATCATTTATAGCTGTCCTGTCAACGATTACGACGATTACATTAGAAATTACAAATATACCTGCTACTTTTACGCATCACAAAAGTCATACCATCAATAAGTACAATAACGTTATTTAGTACCTTTATAGAAAGGGAATTTTCCGTTGGTCCGAGTAATTATATACAAAGTACCATTACCATTACGACTGCTTCCGATTATTTTATTTCTCTCGAGAATGATGATGGTATGTTTTTTGAAGTTGTTACCATTAGTAGTGAATGATAATCGAAGTTTAGATAGAAGTCACGTCGATGGGGGTTATCCTGAAAAAAATGAACATAGTGATAATGACCACCTTGATTACTGGGGATACAATAGTGATTGTGATGAAAAAGAGTGAAAACAGAAGAAAGGAAAAGGAAAAGATGATAAGAAAGAAAGAAAGAAAAAAAGACAAAGAATGGATAAAGTAGAGCCTATTGAATAAAATGCCAAAAATAAGCTTGACAATATGATAAAATTATAATCAGCTATAATGTGATGATATATAATAGATGAAGAAGATAAAATCTATATAGTTCTTTTTTGCTAAGTTACAAATATAATAAAGATAAAAAAGTGTCATCAACGACGGTTTTTATAATTTAAAGTTATCTATTTTGTACTCCACGTTTTTTCTCCTTTTCTTCGCAAATGTTCTTGCTGCTTAGCAAAATAAACCTTGTATTACATGATGAGCAAAATAGCAATAATCGGTAATAACGTATTTATAGTGATACAAGCAGCATTACTGGAAGAAACGGATAAACAAAAAAAAACATATTTTTTATCATTAATCACACCTGGTAAGCAATACATCCCTTATTCCCTCAGGTTTATTTGAAAAAGGATATAATTGGAATAATTTCATAGTCTTGTTTGGTGTTGCTTGTATGCTGTTCATAGGTTATGTCAAATATAGGAAATAAATGAGAAGAGAAAGCGAAAAGGTTATAAATCAAGACATATCACGAGAAGAGAGAAGACATCATGGTAAAATATAGAAGATTCTATTTATTGTTTTAGCCCGACAATCACTATAATCATATCCTTTTTATCATTAGTAATTCGACGTAGTATAGCAGCACTAGAAGCTTCACTTTCAAATAATAACAGGAACAATACTACATCTACTACTATGGATAAAGTAAGGATTCCAATTGATCAGCCACCAGTTTATCAAAATGAATGAAGAAGAAATGACAATTCGACAGCTTAACATGTACAAATATAAATCATTTCATTCATTTTATTTATTCGCTATAGAATATTCTTTTCTCCTCGTACTCCTCATCCTTCTTCTCTAACATTGTCCATTTTGTTGTACATTAGATAAACCTTTGTTCTTTTTATTTATATCTTTTCCTTTTTCCCATTTCCTCATGTACAAAGCATAGTCCTCTACATTCCTTCAAATATCATCCATTCCTCCCTTTCTAGATCTCGTATGTTTCTACTACTAGAGAGTCCTTCACTTTCTTGTAACTATTAGAATATATAATAAAGACTTGTTTTTATATATGTGGAATAATTTTTTTAATCGAAATCAAAAACAGGATCTAGAAAGAAATTTATGATACAAAAAATAGCTGTTCGTGTGTATATGTATAATTTTTTTACATGCCCCTAATAAAAACAGTTCAATAAAGTCAGTACCCTGTACATTCAAGCATATAATAGGTCTATTCTTTTTTTTTTTATAAAAAAAGGAGCCTAACTTACCGTTGTTTCATTTGCATAATGAGTGCAACCTTTTTACCAACCATAGCACCAAACAATTTACGATTACGTTCGATATTCTTTCGTCTTCTTGCCACAGTAGGTTTTTCATAATAACGATTCGAACGCACTTCACGACGCACATTGTTTTGTGCCAAAATAGAACCTAAACGACGATAGGCATGATTTGGATTGGGGACATTGGCAATCGATCGTCCAGCATAAGGTTCCAAAGAAGTGGCTAATTCATTCTTGACATCCCAATCAGCCGCTGGGAAAGCCATGGAAGGTGTATTTTTTTCTGCTTGTAAGAATGTTGATGTAGAGAATGGTCGTGCAGTTGTAAGACGACGAGTCCAGCCTAATAATGTTGTTCGTAATGCCATTTTTCTATGTATTATGTTCAGAAATAACAGGTTCGTTGACTTTTTTTTTTTTTTTTCGCGAAACCTTGAAAAAATAAAAACAAACTTTTGAGTTCCGATTGGTTTTTTTTTTTTTGGTTCTTGTGTTCTCATAACATCCAGGTACAGCAGTTGATCAAGTGGATCAGAATTTCACTTTCATTATTATCAATTTTATTATTGGTAAATGTTTTTTTAAGAGTAACAAAGTTAGCATGTACAGTGTTTTGGTTCTAAAAAGCTAATACGGAAAATATTACTAAAAAACACGTTGAATTTAAGCATGGTTGTTTTGCCAAAAGTGTAAAGGAAGCTAAAAAAAATTATTGCTACATCATCTTTTATTATAAAATGGTGCTGAGCAGATAATATGGATCGGTTCAAAAGTAGTACAAAAACGCACCTACAAATATTTATAACATAAATTCTACCACTCTCTTTTTTTTCCCTTTTCTATCAAAAAATATTTGTTTATATGATCCATAATGAACCTTTTGTTTATAATTTTGATCTTTGGCATTGTCCTTTTCTTCATTATCGCTGTATCTGCTAGGATTTGGTCGAAACGTAGCAAATATAAGGAAGATGATGGTGATGAATTACCAGGGGATAATCCTATTGGAAGAAATATTGGTGAATATTGTTGCAATAATTAAAATGTTTAGAGAGAATGATTTCATTATAGCTGTACGCATATTGATTTTTTGCTTTAATTATTTTCAACGATAGTCTTTTCATATGAAGGCATTAGCGGTAGGAATAATGTATGCGCAATACCCCAGCAATATCAACAGTATTCTTCTTATTCCAGTAATAATCCACAAACAATGGTCCCTCCACCACCTGAATCTGGTACAGCGGTTCAAATTGATCCACCACCGCCACCTTACGGAAGCAATGTAATCGGTCCTCCTCCACCCATTTATCGAGATCAACAAATGAATAATAATGACGCTACTGCTACATCAAGAAATGACGCTGCAACAACGTAAAACGATATGATACGTTGCACGTTATATTCACCATGGCAAAATATCTGTTCAAATTCTTTTGATGATCTATCAAACATACACAGATTTTCTTATATAACTTTCTTGTTTTTGAAGAATTACACATTAGTAGAATAGGCAGCAATATTGTTATTGTGGTTATTCCCAAAACTTTCTTTATACATACATTTATAACTTGGAGACTTTTTTTTTTTTTTTTGCAATAGAATAATGATAAGAAGTAGGTCTGATAAATTTTGCACAGAATCTTTTACTTCAACGAATGTTAATATTGTTGTATATTATTTGTATTATATCACACCTATCCTTCCCCTCCCCAACAGTTTATATTTATCCTTTTTTTTTGTTCCTATATTTATCTTCTTACATACATTTTATTCGTTTGTATCACATCAATACTAGCTACTTTTTATTTATAAATAAAGCAATTCTAAAATTGTAATGCACAATGGTGATATAAAATCATAAAGATTGATCATCAGTATAATATATATCCATTTACAGCATTTTAATACTATGAAGATGATCAATTTAGTATATAGTGAATGATTTCGAGAAGGACAACCTCTTTTAAGTCCCAAAAATATTGTTACACAACATAATCGCCCGCTTTATATTAGCACCACACCCGCTGTATAATATTTAAAATTTTGAATAAGCTCGTATTTATTACAGTTTCAGGTACTATTCCCGAAACACGGATTTTATAAGTATGAAGCTTAAAGGAAATAAAATATAATATAATACAGCTACAAGGAAGAAGCATGAAAATCAGTAAAATTATTTTTTATGTATTTTCGATTGCATCAACAAGAATGAATGTAAGATAGATCATATTGGAAATATTGTTTATCTTCCAATAGAAAATCTTATGTTTGTAAGTTAAAAAATGACAATGCTTACTCTATTACAAGTATGTAATTAAATCACTATTATAATTATAATATATTGATGTACGTGTTCATATCAAATGACTGAGACAAGTCTTACGCTTGCTGGCAAATTACTTACCCATAAAAAATATTTTATAATAGGAAGAATCCATTCTTCATAAAAATTCATTGTGAAAAAACGAAAGATAGTGCTACTATTCCATCAAAATAAATTTTGACATATGATTCATACTTTCATATAGCTCAGCAATAAGAACAAGAAGAGTTATCAAATCATCATAAATTTAAATTCAATATGCTCAGCAATGGATCGAAGTTAGTTCGTATTCTGTAGTACAAAGCGTAATCTTATAAGAAGCCCTTTTGCTTGTTGCAAAACATATATATACACAGTAATATTTTTTTATTTCATCAAATATAAAACCATATATACTTTAGCGCTCAATTGATATGGAAGCTACTTCCTTATTTATTATTGTTGCCATGACAATTCTCTTCATATCATTTACAAGCGTTGTGATAATTCTTATAAAAACGAAGTATGATAAGAAAAAGAAGGGCGAGCAAATCTTAGCAGAACAAAGAAGTCAAGGACAAAGAGTCATTTGTAAATATTAATGAGAATAAAGAAAAGAGGCATACAGAAACAGAACGGCTCCATAGCGGTATATTAATGTCTATCTATAATTCTAAACGATACTATACATAATAGTTTTTTCCTATGAAGCAAATAACGGCAATAGAACAGTTAATAACAGCACATCAACAAGAAGATCACGACGACAAGAACAGCAACATACTCCACTTTCCTGTACTAACACAGCAAACTTTCCTGTTCTTCAGCCCGAGTCTCATACAGCAATTCAAATGAACCCACCGCCACCTCCTTATGGAAGTGATATAATTGGGCCCCCTCCACCCATTTATCGAGATCAACAACAAGAAGGAAATAACAGCACATCCTCGACTATTATCACACCAAGAGAAAGTCAAACAACATACTACTAGTTATAAATCACAATTTCGCATATACTATATATGTCCTCGATTGAAACAGGTGACACCAATGAGATTGTCATAATGGTTATCAACGCATTACTATGAAGGACTACTGTAGAGCAATAGCATAGGCTTTTATGTCACATACCTCATACGTATTGCATAGTTTCATCGCAACAAAATGCACCACGAGGTTTAATATAACTAATTATTATGAAATATTTTATTTCTCTTCGACTTTTATCAGATACCCATTGTTCATGAATATATAGTATCCAATTAACGAAATAATTCATTTTATATATTCTAGTCATATACGTATAGAAATACACGTCGGTATTTTTCGTTCTAGGTCTAGATTTGAATTAGATACTATATTATAGCGTTTGTTTACTTTTATATATGTTAAGTTGTAAATTACTGTAAAAAATAAATAAAAATTTGCCATTTTAATTGTATTATTTCTACGAATATAAATATCAGTCACATGTATGGAGGAGGCATCATTATATATTATTATAAAGAATTATATTCACAGGTAGTTAAAAAAAACTTACATAGGAAGTTACATATCAAATTTAGTATTTGTATTAAAAAATATAGGGGGGGGAATCATCAAGAGAAATAAAATAAATAAAAAACGTGGGATTATTTTTCGATATAGATAGGTTATATCTACTCCTTACTGCCACAAAAAAACAATTCATTACTGATGACGACACCAGCAACAAAGCATAGTTTTTAAACTTGTTTGATTGACGTGATATAAAATTATTATCTAATAAAACAAAACAAAAAAAAAGAGATAACGAATAATAAAAGAAACGCGACAGTCGATATATAATTTTTACTATCCTTCTCAATTAGAGTTTTATCTAAATATATATATATATATACATTGCATACTTCTTTATTCACATACAATGAATTTTGTCGTTGATTCAATCATCCCCTTAAAACATTAAGGACTTATTAAGTTTATGCATCACCTATGTATTCATCGTTTACTTTTTCTTTTTACATTCGTTGTAATATAGACTATAGATCCTTTACAAAAACCATGAATACTATTCATCTTTTCAAACTTCCATACGGATTTTTACCAAATCAGGCGAACAAAACTCGTAAAATGCATAAATATACCACTTCTTGATCAGGCAAAAACCAGATCATTCACTTGACTATCTTTTTATATTACTACCAAATAACTCCTTCTTTATTATCCAATCCTTCTAAATAGTTATTACTACTACCAAAAAGTTTGAAAGAATGAAACTCGCTGCTCCATTGACATTGTTACCCCTTGCCTTGATGTTTTTCGTCTCGACTTTGCCTCAACAAGCACAGTCATTTTGTATTTACAACAAGGATGATTCAAAAGTCAGATTCTATGTGAAACAAGTAGGCGGCGTGGATAAGGTTCATCCTGGAAAGTAAGTTTATTATTATCACAAGCGTAATTGCTTTTTTAAAATAACAATCTATATACACACCAAGAGATATAGATTTATCATATACTAATTAAAAAAAATTAACTACGATTAGGCGATTTGAAAAGAAGGGTGTTTATCCTGGTGAAAATGGATGCTGTGATTACCAAAATTACGATTGTAGTGACATTGCTGAAAAGGATTATCCTATCAAATTATGGGTATGTTAGTAGTTTACGTAAAAAATATAAAGTTTTTTTGTCTAAATGGCAAATGCACTCACACTCTTCCAATCTTATTTTATAGTTTAATATTTATCACTTTGGTCCCGATGCTGGTTATGATGCCACTTGTCCAGCTGATGCAAAAGTGTTTGTCAGTGGTACCCAAGAAGATCCCAAGTTTGAAGTAACCAATGCTGATGGTCAAGCTGTTCCATTTGAACTTTACAAGGTGAATCGAAAGAATTACTCTTATGGTTTTGCTAAACCTGGCAATAATACTGATGCTGATTCAAAGAAGAAGAAGGGTGATAAAGCCGATAAGAAGGAAGAAGGTGACAAGAAAGATGACGATATCATCTAAAACAGTCATAGGAGTATTATTATATAACCTTACAATGATGTATCATCACAAAAATTCCACTTGCTTTTTTTTTTTTTTTTTGACGCTACCATTTTATTCTATTAGCAAGATTTTTATATATTTATACTTTATTCGTAAACAATATTCTTTTATTTTTTACAAGCAATGTTTCTGTTTTATTTTTATCTATTCATTAAGATTTCAATAATAAATGATTATATCAACATATTTATTATCTAAACTGTATTATAATGATATAGTAATAAATGATTATACACCGTAGAAACAATAATGAGAGAGTTACGAAAACATCATATATATAAAGCACAGCAAAAGCTAAAGCAAAGATGACAGCAATCGAACTTATTTCAATTAGTATAGAAAAAACCACTGACTATAAAAAGTATATCGATATATTCTTTTAACTACTACACATTGAACGACTGTCCAAACAAGCGTATATGAAGAATTTCAAGATACCTAATGAAATGCTGCATTTTATTAGTAAAATCCAAGAAGAGTGATAGGCAGCTGAAAAAAAAAACTTCATACATAACGCTACCATATCACATGCTACTAATGCTCATCTAGCATTGTTTCTGACTGCCATACTTGACAACAAGATTTCAAGTTGTATATAAATAGTGTTATCATAAAGTCTAGATATTTTTTTATTCTAGATCATACTCCAATCCGGACAATACAAGTACTATGTCAATTTGGTTCTATTATTATCTGTATTATTTCAATAATATATTAAGAGAGAAGGAAGTGCATGATTAATTATTAAAGAGGTTTATTGTTTTGGATCCCTACAGTAACAACCTGCTAATGATTGGCTATCTATGGGTTCATGAATCAATTTAAGAAATGAAATAAAGGATAGAAAAACTTCTTTTCATTGTTTTCTTGGATACAAAAAAAAAACGATAAGAATAATTATAAAGGCTATGGTGGTCTTTTATATATGTATGTCCTTTTTAAAATTAATATGAGTCGATATTACAGTCGAGAAAAAAAAAGGGGGGTTCACTTTTACAAGTTCCATTGATAATAAAAATACATGGTCATCTTTTTATTTAATATTCTGTAGCAATAATGCTCCTCATCATTGACTTCCGCCAACAATAGAACTTTTGATAGATTCAATTGGGAACCCACTAATTTTTGAGATCATATTTTATTATACATTATTATGCACCTCATCATCACTTGCAGCACTTGCTATCATTTCTATTAATATATCTCATATATATAATTTTTCTTTATGTATGCGCATGGTAAAAGACTGTGATAATATAAAAGAAACCACGACGCTGGCGTTCTCGATAAAAAAATCCTAACACGGAATTATATTTTCATGGACCGGTGTTGTTACTACCACTATTAACAAATTGCAATCAAATGAAATAGGGTGTTCTTTGTTCAATGATATATGATACCTTATAAATAGCAATGCACCAGTGTGGTGCACCATTATATTATATATATTATATATGTATGTAATACATGGATTTTGCACCCCACTGAAGAAACAATGAAAAATGATGAAAAGCATATAAATATCGACAATTCATTTTAGACAACAGAAGAGAAAAAAAAAGGTCTTCATTTTACACACTTGTTCTTTTTGTACCAATAATATAAAAGAAATGATGCTTCGTACTCCCCTGTCATTATTATCCCTTGGTGTCATTCTTTTTGTTACTACGTTACCTCAACAAGCCAATTCATTTTGTATTTATAACAAATCTGAGAGCGAAACTGAAATCAATGTTGAGCAAATAGGGGGTGCAGATAATACTCCATGGGGCCGGTAAGTTTGTTTTGATGGATAAATATTAAGCACACAGATAAATAGAAATTTATATACTAAAACTATCATCCTTCTTGTTATTTACTAGTCGTTTCAAAAAATATAATGTAGCTTCTGGTAATAAAGAATGTTGTGCTTTTGATAATTCTGATTGTAATGACAATGTTTCTGAAAAAACACATCCTGTTAAATTCCGGGTACGTTGTTAAAGAAATATTCCTCTTTGTTATTCGTCTTTTTTTGTTTTTGTTTTTAGACATAACTAACCTTTCTTTTTTTCTTGATAATCCCTATCATCCCTTTCATATATGTATAGTTCCATGTTGCTGGTCACGGAACAGATGATTCTGGTTATGAAATCACGGGTCACAGTGGAAGATACTTTATTGTCAATGGTACCAAAGAAGATCCGCATTTTGAAGTTTTCAATTTTGAACATAAAAGGATTGAATTTAATCTCAAGGAAGTTTAAAATGATGAGATATATGACTCAATATGAAAATATGGATCTCTTCCTTCACTTTCTGTTTTTTTTTTTTTTTTTTTTTTTTTTTTGTAATCATCTTTGTTTTATGTATACCTTTGTTATTTTCATGGATTACTTTTTTATGTAAAATTTTGATTTATCAAACAAGTTCAACATTACTATGTAATAAATCATTTAACTAAAAGTTGCCTATATATATCAAAAAAAAATGTTTATACAATGGATGCTCATAGAGCACTACAATCTCTCATGCATCAATAAGAGAAAGATATTTATCTATCTTATATATAGTAAAATTTTGTACGTAATTGTCTCACAAAATGGATTCAAATCATAAAATACATAAACTTATTGTTCCTCGTAATTCAATATGCACACTTAATTCTCATTCAACATTATCACGACAAAAACATCATCCATATTACTAAATGTACATCAAGTACAACAAATATCATTTTATTTCTCACCATCCAAAAAAATGAAAAAAAAAGACTATCCACATTTTATTTGCCACACTCATCAACAGTTAGAAAACGGATGAATTGCTACTATTATCACTACGATGAACATCCGAGTTTGAGCCATCATCACCTATGTATTCTGCATACTCTGTCATTTCATTCACTTTTCGTTTATAATTTCGTTTGTCCAATACATTGGTAGCCAATTCAATTCTGGTTGAACTAAATGCAAACTGAAAATTCAAAAGGTTAAGTTTAGATCATTTTATGAGAGCCATATTATTCCCTGTTTACATCACATTTTATGCTTTCAAATATCATTAACTATTGCTCTCGTGGATCTATCCATCCCTCATCGTAGTATATAATGATATATACCTCAGCAATTTCAAGACGAAGAGCAGCCGCACTCGTTTGAAAAGCAATCTCTTTCCAAAAATATAAATTGACCTTATTTTCACTACGATCTATACATCCAAAAAAAATCCTAGTTGTCTAAGCATTCACATTTTTCATCACTACTCTTACTATGGTGATGATAACTTACTTTCCATTTCCAATAATAGTTGACGAATACGAGGAATAATTTTTTGATTGCAATGAGGCAATACATTCAAAATCTCCTTGGCATCGTCCTTCAAATAGCAATGCGATTGATTTTTTGTTACACCCCAGATTTTTTGACATGCCATGAGATCAAATAATGTCAATGACCACGATTGCCATGGTTTACTTAGCCAGAAATCTATCAAAAAAAAAAATTAGCTTTCCTTTCATATCGATTTGAAAAAAGAAATAAACTACCCAATGTTGTCTTTATTTTTACCTGGAACATTTAAAAGTTCCTTGATATTTTCAATTCTCTTGATTTCTTCACGAATGGTTGACATTGAGAATAGAGTTTTCCTGTTGTTGTCAGAACCAAAAAGATCAATATTTATGCCGATAGCGCAGCATGAATAGAGTACAATAGAAAAAAATTAAACTTCAACCAGCAAAAATAACCAATTATTATTATCTGGTGTTGTATGATGTTGGATAATCAATTATCGTCATGAATATTGAGAGAAGAGTATTATATCAATTTCTTTGGAATTATTTCTCTCATCATTAGAAATAATCCATTTATATTATTCTCTAGTAGTGTTTTCGACGATATTCTTCAAATAATAGCGAATGGTATTTATGTAAGAAAAAAAAAAGAGCAACCTTGTGTTTTTTTTTGAATGATGAGAAAAAAGTAAGAAAATTTGAAACTGTTGTGTGTGGGTAACACAGCATGACCCTACTTCTTTAAGCTATGGTTTCTTTTATAATACTTTTTATCTGCATAAGATAAATAAACCTCCTGGCCACAAGAATTTTATTGTTCTTTTTTTCCTTCAGGGACCAAAAAAAAAAGAAAGTAACATGTTCTATACCTATGACGATATTTAAACATCATCCATCACCCACGTTATAATTATATATATATATCTATTTATTGTAAAATATCTAATCCCTTTTGTACAACAAACTACTTCTTCTTTGTTCCTATCAACTATATATTTTAGTGTGGGATATTCAAACACATGTAAAATAATAATAATAAAGCTATTTTATTGTCATACATCATAGTAAATTGTAGTAGTTACAATATCTACAAGTATGCATAGACAAAGAATAATATATACAAACAAGAGGTTCTGGCCCACGTTTTTCTTATCATTCTTTTTTTTTTTTGCTTGCATAAATATTTGTTATTCTATATATATAAAATGGATGATAAGAAGATATTTTTATAGTAATACAACACATTGATTAAAAAAAAAAACTTCTTTACCGAGGAATGTTGTTGTTGTTGTTAGCTCTCATTACATTTCATTCATTATTTCAATATATGCAAAGAAAGAATCAAAGTTCAATTCGTTGTTTCACATTGCGTTATAAAAAAGAAGAAGGGCGTTATTTTTTTTATAATAATAATAAAGTGTACAACCTTATGTGGCGTCATGATTGTTATACCAACATCTATAGAGTTTATCCCCCATTTCATTGTCATTGGATCAACCTTAAAAAAATATATCATCATCATTGCTCAACAAAACACTCTATTTCTTTTTTTTTTAATAACATTACTTTCCATACAAGAAATAAGCTCGTGGGTTACGCATATCTCTCCAAAAGCAAAGCCCTTTTTTTTCGGAGCAAAAAGAAAAAAGACATGAGCGGAGGTGGTTATGTTGCTGCATCATGTATGTTCTTACGTTTTGTACTATTGTACATCTTTTTTTTTTATTGACAAAGAACAAAGAAATCATTGTATGACAAAAGAATAAGGTCCCCAAAGGCAAAGGCGGAGTAACAAGAAGAGTGAAGCACTTTTTTTATTATTATTATATTTTTCCAAATACCGAGAGACCAGGGAAATAGAAAGCTGGGGGAGAGAGAGAGAGAGGGTAAAAGTAAAGAATAATGAAGATGATGGGATTTTTTTTGTAGAATAGGCATTTAATTAACTTGAGTAGACGGGGTCACTTTTGCCTTGTTGGCAGTAAGTAAAATTATATTAATAGTTTAGTAGGCATAAAATGCAATGCCTAAATATGGAAGTACCTTTTTACTTCATAGCCGTTATTCACATTGTAAATAACAACAACCCTTATAGATTTGAAAGGAGTAGTAGTAGCAATAGACAAGTAACGATCCCCGTAAGTGTTTTATGATAACCTGTTTCTCTCTCCTTTTATTATTATGATTATGAACATTCAAGCCAATGTAAGTGTGCTGCATCTTTATGGTCTGATGGTCTGATGTGTATATAATATATAACAACAAAGAACAGCAACTGGAAATAAATATAAAAGATTTTCGGGGGGGGAGGGAGTGGATCGATGACGATGATTTTTTGATTTGATGGAAAACTCGTTTTTTTACTCCATTAAGAAGGATATAGAACACCGTCGTCATTTTTTTATTATTAATTATATGAAATGATGTTATACATGTCTAAAATGTGAGTCATCTGAACTTATATTATAGCACTATGTTGTATAATAGACAAACATAAATGATTTATGCTTGCTGCTCCGCATAGCTTCTTTATGTGCCACGAACGATGTTTTTTTTTGCCACTCAAAAGAACGACCTAGGAATGGCATTAAAAAGAAAAAGAACTGTACCTTTTTTTCGACTCCGCCCTTTTTTTTTTCTTATTGGATTTTGGGGGATTAAGTGATGTGTGTATTACCTTTGCGGAGAACACAAGGTAAATCAAGTGGTATGGTTTTTTTTATAGATACTTGTTAACTATTATGAATAAAATGTATCGCATAAAGAAAAAAAAAAGGTCGGAGATGGACAATAAGTTTGTGAGAGTAAAAAAAAAAATGATAATAATAAATATGCATGTCTTGGTTGGTTTTATATATATAAACATTTAAAACAAAAAGAATGTAAATAATAATCTCATCGTCAAATAGAAAAGATCGACAAAAGCATTTATTATCATCACTTGTTCAAAAAAAAAAGAGGAGAAGAAGATGAAGGAGATATATAGAAAAAAGTGGCGAGATTGGATAGACAAGTAGCGGGAATAGGAGAGAGAGGGAGAGAAGACAAAGAGGAGTTCATACTACTTGTATAAAGTATTACTTATTGAATGGATGGGCTTTAAAGTTATTGGGGGAATATCTTTTTTAGTGTAATGTTGTAAAAAACCCAAGAAACAGGTGACAGCTTGCAATCAGGGCCATTTTTTTTTCATATATAAAATAATTTTTTAAACCAATTCAAATCTGATGTTTTATCATTCATCTTCTTTTCTTTTCTCTTTATTTTATCATATCCTTTTTTTTTTTGAAATAAACATATATAATCATCACCATGTTGCGCGTTTATTCTATTATGCAACTCCAACATGTTTGGACAAAACCTTCTATCATCGAAGATGAAGAAGAACATCAGCAACAACAAAATCGATCTATCGTTTATAATGATAATATTGAGGATGAACAAATTGTATCATCTACTGTTGTTCATGATGAACCTGAGGAACTTGTTGGTAAGGATCATCATACGTTTATCTCAAAAAAAAAAGGTGATTTTCAATAAAAAAAAATAACTGACTTTTTATATATTTATATATTTATTAGTAACCACAGCTGAACAAGAACCTTCTACTACAAAGGTAGAACCTTATCATGTTTCTGAAGAACAACAGCCAACTAGATCCACAGATCAAAAAGAAGAATCTGTTGTTGTTGATACCAAGAAAGAATTACCACCTGTTCCTGTGGCTGTCAAAGAAGAAGAAGAAAAAGTTGTTGTTGTTTCCAACAAGAAAGAAGAACAAGCCGTCACAACAAAGACTATTGTATTGAATAATAATAATAACCAAGAAGAAGAACAACAACAACAACCTCAAATCCAAGAAAGAGATACGAAACGGGATAGTAAAGTATCTACTATGAGCAAAGATTCCAACTTTGTATTATCAACGATTACCGAGGAAGAAGGTGCTGTCCAATCATCTACAACACCTCCCAGTAGTGCTCGTCGTACAAGCCAAAGTAGCTCCGAAAGGAAATTGTTCGCCTCCATTCGAGGTGGAACTCCTTCCATGACAAGAACTTCTTCAATTAATGATGATAATTCTTCGACCCATATGCCACCTACACCTAAACCAAGTCGATCGTCTCAAATTCAAGGAAAATTGAATACACAACGAAAGACTATTTCAAGAAAATTGAAACGTGCTTTCTCTGTCAATAGTACTTCAAATGGTACTACTACTAAAAAACGATTTACTTTGTAATTTTATTTTTCTTTATTTATTTGCAGTACATCTTTTTCTTTTTATAAATATAAATATTTCTTATTATATAGTTTCATATACATAGCATTCTTTTTCTCCTTCTTTTAAACCTATTATCACACCCTTCTCTCTGTTCTTCTTCTACTTCTTTTTCTTTTATATATATATATATATATATATATATATATCTTTTTTTCTTTGTGTGTATTATTCATATATCCTTATCCATCCATTATATATATATATTTATTTAGCATCTTTTTTATTCTCTTTCTATTTTATTATATTATAATATAATATATATTAAAACATATTTTATCATTATTATTTCTGCTGCTGTTGCATCTTATCATGGGGTTCACTTTTTTTTTTAATAATCTTCATATCTTCCCAAGGTGATGTGATTTTCTATGATAACGACCTTCTCTTACATTTACAGATTTGGTATAATTGACATTTACAAAATAAACAAATCAGTCTATCATAAATAGTTTGTTAATTGTTAGACCCTCTTCCTTATCACATTGAGCCCTTCATTTCTGTTTTACTAAACTCATATTCTCAATAAATTTTTATCACATGTGTGGAAAGACTACAGCATTTATTGAAACTAAACTAAAATAAAAATAAAAAATACGTAGTGATCCTTTATCTCTTCTTTTTTTTTTTTTTTTACAAATAATAATAATAATAATAAAACTGCATCAAGGAGATAGAAAAAAAGTTAAGGAGGTGAAGAAGACGAAAAATATTAATATATACACATGCTGAAATGCATTTTAAATAAGAACAAAAAACGACTTAGAAAGTTATATTCTGTTGTTGTGAAAGATTATTACAATAATAATTATGTTTTTTTTTTTAAAAAAAAAGTGGGTTTAATGGTAATAAAAGGAGGCTGTTGGTGTAGTTGTGGTAGTGGGAAGGAAATGAGAAGAGAATGACGATGATGATGATGATGAAGGATGAGGAAAAGTATTGTTATTGTTATTGGTAGTAGTGAAAACATGTTGATGGATTGTACCACTCGTATGGGTAGAAGACGACGATTGCATTTCTTGGCTTAATGAATGATGATTATGGATAGTATGATGACTAGAATGACGACGAGCCACGGGACAATCCTTATGAGCAATGATCAACGTTTTTAAGTTTAATATTTCTTCTCTTAATGCAGTGACTTGTGCTTCTAATTGTTTATTGTCCGTATTTAAATATTCCACTTGATTTTGTAAATTAGCCAACCATTGTTTCTTACGCTGTCGACATTTTAATGCAGCTATATAAAGTTTTCATGTAAATGTTTAATAAAACCTAGTTCATTAGGATTAAACTAAAAAAGTAATATATATATATATATATATATATATTATCATTATTTACCTTGTCGATTCCGCTCTAAAAAGTTTTTACGTCGTTGTTCTTCATCCTCTTCTGTGCCAAACATTGGATGATGATGATGATGATGTTCACCTTGCTGTTGTAGTGGAGGTTGCGGAGGTAAAAATTCACCTTCAGTGTAACGTCGCTGTTTCGAATAACTATTTGTTGGCATGACATGCGTTGCAGGTAAACTACGACGATGTTGAATTTGTGGTTGTTCTGGTGGTGGTCCTTGTTCTCGATAATCCAAAGGTGGATAAAATTCAGATGGTATAAAATGAAATGGATGTTCTTGTTTAATTTGAACAAGTGGCTGTTGTTGTTGTTGTTCAGTCGAAGTATTCGTGTTAGTAGTAGTAGTCCTTGGGTGATGGTGGTGGTTTTGCTGTTGCCATAATTCATCTGAAAATTCAACTACAGGATGACTTTCTTGATCCATGGACTGTTTTGTAGTGTTTGTATGAATATCAGGAGATAAAGCGGAAAAAAATTCATTTGTATTGGTAGATTCAAAATGATTAAACATGGTCATTGGCATGGTGTTAGTTATAACATTGACATTGTCACGAGAAGAATCATTGGTAGTTGATCTTGTTTTTTGTTGCTGGTTATTGTGTTGAACGTGATTATTATGAGCAACAGTCATGCATGTTGTGTCTTCTCCTTCACACATTGGATCATCTAAATAATACGGCCTACTATTAATATGATGTATTATAAAAAATGAAAATAAACATAACTTACTCATAAGGTATGTTGTTTTGTTCTGTTGTAAAAAAAAAAAAAAAAAAAAAAAAAAAACTGGTAAAAATGTTTTCTAGAATTTACGGCACAAAATATGTACTTTATATATTTTCCGACTTGAAAAAAAAAAAGTTCTGAATTGGAAAAAAGAAACAGCGCGTTCTGATTTCTTTTCTTTCTTGTTTCAAAAGCGTTGGGATGGGAAAAGAAAGAGAAAAAAAGATACCGTAAATTCTATAGTGACTAACAATACATAACGATGATATAAACAAGTTATACAACACATTTGCTTTTAATTGTGCTGAAATATATAAATGATGTTACAATGACGTTATAAATTAAGTTAATTTCTTTTTTTGGTAGCATTTTTTTTGTGAAACTTTTTAAATATCCTTTAAAGAAAAATGACGCTTATAAACACTTGTATCGAAGAGAAAACAATGGTATAGAATGGATCCAAAGTATTGGTATGACTATTGTTGTATTATTATATGAAAAGAATTAAGTCTACAAGTTGAATGCTTTTCACATTAAAAATCTTGTAGAAAAACTAATGCTTACTAAAAATAGCCTAGTGAAAGAAGTATTACTACAAACAATGACAGCAACAGATAAACAATATATGCTTTTAAAAAAACTTGTATACAAACAAACACTTTCATTTTGAATTTATGAATTATTTCAGTTTATTCTACCCTCTTCAAAAAACACTGACATAATTGGCAAAAATACTAAAAATGTTATAAGATCAACATATTCTTCACAGCAACACTCTATATTGTCACTTTTTACCAACATATAGTGTCTTAAAATATTCGATAAAGTAACACACTATTACCATTCTTTCCATGTGGATGAAATATACTAATCAAATATATTTCTCACTTCACATCACTATTTTTATTTCGAAAAACACATTAGCAGTATATAGATTTTCAATCATAGAATTAGGGTTCCATCTATGAATTATTGCAAAGGGCAAGACTATCTTTTACTGCTACTACATGTAGATGAAGACGTTTCCAAAACAGTATGAGAATAGCTATTTCTTCTTGGAATTGTAAATGATATCCTTTACACTGTTTATTGTAAGCACCCTTTTTTTAAAGATCATTCAACTATTTCGGAAAGAATTTTATCGTTGGGGGTGGGAAAGGTTATTCCAATAACATATCAGAAGGATTTGGAATGATAGGAGTAAAAGTAGAACTTGGCAATTGAAGTATGTTCTAAGCGAATGTCAAGTAACACTGTAGGAAATAAAACCCAAAAAAACCTAAACTCCTAACCGAAAAACAAGAATTCGTGTTATTTTCATGTGTAACCTCGAGAAATTGGTCCTGAATTTAGCTGGGAGTTTACCTAAATTCGTGTTTTTATGAGCATATTTGAGAATACCTTTTTCTACAGTGTAATTTGAAAGTGAAAGTAGTAACATTATCAATTAATAATTGGATGTAGTAGGTATGGAAGATATTATCTACATCAATATTTTATTAATTCAGAAAAGCGTTATAATAAACTTGCTGGTTTATGTCTCTTACTTTTGTAAATCTAATTGTTAAAGCAGCAATCTATGATGGCATATAAAAAGTATGGTAATTGACTTGTCACAGGAGAAGAATGATGTTCTTGGTGTTTTAAAGAGTAGGAATCCATAGTTTTCATATTTATCATTTGGTAATATGATGAAATGAAGACGTTGTCCATCAAGAATATCAAGAACAAATTACAATCATATTGAAAGATTTTGAGGCATTTTAAAGTTGGTTTTTTTTTTCATCCAAATCAATAGCTTTTTTTTCTTGCTATGATGATCTATAAAAAAGGAATACCATAATATAATAAATTGATGATTGGAATATATCCTGTTGGATATCATTATGTTCGATGTGTAAATAGACAGGGTTGTCAATATGAATATTTCTTCTTGTGAAAACGAAAATTGGGTGGTGATTGTTGTAAAAAATAAGTTTCATTACTGATTGGATTATAGTCACGGTTAGTTGATCTTTGTAATAATGCATACAATAATGTACAATACAAAAAGGAATCAAATAAATAAATTATGTAATTGTTCGAATTAGATGAAATAATGAGTTGATGTTGCTCCTTCTTGATTCATGGATGAATGCTATGAATTTGACAAAAACGTTTAAAAAAACAAATCTCTTAAGACATAATCTGTATATAACTATACCTCTTTCTTTATATTCTTCATTATACCGGTGAGGAGATGCATATTTGCAGGATTTCATAGTAAGAAAATATTTATACATATACACCACCGATGACACAAACTCTTCATTTTATTTTGTCATATTTCATTTGGTATGTTATATACGCATGGGTATAGGACTATTATTTCTAATAATGAATTTTTTTGAGCAACCATTATTTTTTTTTACTACGATAATAAGTTCATTTGTTTATTTACTCATAATATTTACTCATTCTGAGGTTGATGGATGGACTGGAAAATGAAAGACGGATAAATTATATATGGTTATCAATAAGGCACGCCTTTTTGTTCATTAGTAGCTAATGTCGGTATTTATGAGAATTATAGTGTAAAAGAATGATGTGATTAAGTGTACTTTCTGAACTGATGCTGAAATCCAAATGATTGTTTGTTATTGCTTTTCAAATAACACTCGCACACAACACTTAATTTTACGCTATTGACAATAATATTGTGTTGCGTGAAATATGTTGATGCACTTCATATTACTGCCATCCATACAGGGCCACCATGAATTCTTCGGATTTTTTTAAGAGAAACATATATATTAAATTCACGCTCCTCCTTTTCACCATTTTCGGTTCTCGATCCACTATGGTTAATTGGGGTATCTTAAATACTCCTCATCACTTTAACTTTGCGACTTTTGCTGATAAACTACCCCATCCAATTATTATCTTTGCGACTTTTTCATATGTGCGTAATATATTGATCTTTTTTCTTTCTTTCGAAAATATGTTCGAAAGATAAAGTAGTTATCATATAGAAAAGCATAATTCACCTCTTGTATCAAATATGTTTAACAACATGGGAAATATTAGTTTATGGGAGTAATTCTCTTTCTGAAACGCGGCTTCATTATTTGTGTGCATTACGTAAATCTGTACAATAATGAGTCTTTGATGAATTTGCGTGTTTTTATTTCAAGAACTATTTCTTATCCATAACAAATCTGCATAATGCCATCTATTGCTGTTAGCAATATCAAAGTTTAAAGAAAAACTAGAACTGTTAGAACGACGCATTATTAAAGCATATACTCCATCTGTTTCTACATTTTATTGAATATAATCACCCTATTTTGCGTTTTTCTTATTTTTTTATTACATGGAGAAAAACTTGTAGATTCAATAAATTATCTTATTAGTAACGTTTTCAATATCCAAAATACCCATGAGTTCTTTTATGCAGTACGGAGTGTTGAAAATTCAGTCATTCTAGTAATTGTAGGTAGTCCTTTATTATTATCGAGTATGGATAGTTGATAAACAGTAATTGGCGGGGGAGTCAGTTACAACCCATGATTAATATAATAACAATTGAGAATTACCGTCCAATACTCTCGTTGACACGTAAAACTTAATCAATTGCTTCAAAATGATATAAAAATTTTGATGGTAAAGACATTTTTCTATTATACTATTATGGATTGCTTTGAAATACCTCAATGCTATATCCAGCTGACGCTAAAAAAGATATCAACAACGGATCTCTGATTCTTCTTCGCCATTCTATAAAAGCATCAACCCTTGTTTACATCAGGCTCCTCCAAATTCCATGCCAGTTGTTAATCGAAATTCTTCTAATGAAAGAGGTAACCTGAAAAAAATACCACATTGTCTTTGATAAAAAGTTTCCGGTTCTTACACACAGGAAATCCTTAAACGATGATGTAAAACTCATAAAAGTTTCTTCAAACGGGAAAGTATAATCTATGAATTTGAGATGGCAGCGCTTTAGAAGTCGCATTTGGAGGGAGTAAAACAGACCATGGATCTCTTACGTAACAAAAATACATAGCTATAAAGGTAATTGGTGTGGAAGGAAGAAAAGAAACAAGAAGATGATTAAACATTATACTTAAATAACAAAAAATCAGGGAATTGTCATTGTTATCCACATTATTATATATAAACAGTTGTTATTTGAAGAGTCACGACTTCTCTTCCAATATGCGAAGGAGGATATGACAAAAAAAGGAAAATACGCTATATGTTTATGATCACGTGAATAATGGTATTATCCAAGACACTCAAAACATATTCTATAATCCCTTCTTTCTCATACATCTAAAATTTCCTCCAGTTAATTACTTATAATATATACAAGGTAAGAAAAAAGAAAGATGATACCGGGTAATAATTATCCCAATCAGAATTATTGTAGTAGGTAGCGTCTATTTCTTTTGTTGGCAACAACAACCTACTGATAACTACTCTTGTGGTATCTTTTCTCATTGGATGCTATTATAAAGTAATTATTATTTATAGTGTTTCGGAACTGATCCAAAATTACGGTTTAAAGGGTCAAGTTATCTTCTAGAATTTACCACAACCAAAAAAGCTTATATTTTTTCCGGAAAAAAATTTTCTAATTTGGAAAAAAGAAATGCAAAATAAAATAAACAAGTGGCATGGTCATTATTGTAATACAAGTTTATCCCAATTTACGGATTTATTCTCGATGGATGGGAATGACTGTGAGAAGAAAAAAATATGCTACATAACTACATATATGCTTATATGATACTTATCAATGTGTATAGATAATCCTATTTAGACGTATAGATACGTACATTTGTAATAGTCACTCTTTTTTTATAAGTATAATCAATAATTATTACTGGAAAAACATTGCGTATCAAATGAAAGTAAACGATTTCAACAACAAGGAACATTACGAAGTAGATATAATTAAAATAATGACGAATTTAAATACGTATCCATTATTAAGATGATAAAAGCGATGAAGAAAGAAAAAAAAGTATGATGAGGTATCTCTTCCATCATATAAAATAACACGAGTTTATATATAACTACCATTTTCTGCAACCCTTCTATATTCTTCTTTACCTTCTTCTAACCTCATGTCTACAGAATTTGTTATTTCACTTTCCATCAATAATGATTACACATTTTTCTAGGCTCCCATCGAGTGATATGACAACGAATTCTTCCTGATTATAAATATTCCCAATGGGTTATAAAAGAATTTTGAAGGAAAAGATTCTTGGAAGAAAGGTGTATATACTGATCTTGAATAGGGATTACAGGACGTAAGTTGTATAGTTAACAAAGTAAGAAGAAACCTCCAAATTATCAGATGCATTCAAAGAAATCATTATTTTTGCCAGGACCAAACTGAAAAAAAAACGTTGACACAATAACGAAAGCGCATATATTTGGTGTCTAACGTCATTGTAATTTATAAAATTCCATAACTCAACCTTATTGACTGTGTAATACAACAATATACTAATGGCAACGAGAATTCATATTTTGATGGTTTATTATTATAAAACAAATATAGGTAGATGGTGATGAAGAAGGGGAAAGGAGAAGCTGTTTTGTATAAAGTAATAATAATATACATTAAATGTTACAAGTTACATACAAGAATGTGCCTGTTTTTTAGAAACCAGTAAAAACAGCACTACCACTACCAGGTTTAGTAGACAAAACAGCATCTTCCAACTCTTCTTGTGTTAAATCAGGGAACTTTTGGCGATAATAACCCTCCTTGATAGCTTCAATCAACGTAGGTACATTGGATTCCGATGTCAACATGACAGTACAACCACCCCAACCAGCGCCTGTCAAACGAGCACCAAAAGCACCATGTTTGCGAGCAATATCACACACTTGATTAATTTCTGGACAAGAGCAATTGAAAAATTTATCACATGATTCTTGAGAAGCATTCATGATGGCACCCAATTGTTCTAATGTATCAGCAGGAGACTTCGTACAGACTTGTTCAAATTCAACCACACGTTTCGCTTCTGTCAAAACATGATGGGTACGTTGAATCAAACGGAAATAATCTGTTTCTACAGGGAAACGTGTCATGTATTTTTCTTTAAGAGTTTGGACCGGCAAACCCGTCATATCACTGACTTCTTCTAATGAATATCCTTCTCCATTACTTGAATCTTGGGGGAAAATCGTCCTGATACGATCCAAAAGAGCATCATATTTGACCACATCTGAACTTTCTGTCAAATTTTGTTGGGCAGCAAAAGCATCATAGACTTCCTTGAGTGTATCCACCGGTTGAGGTAATCCAAGGGCTTTGCTTAAAAAGAGAGCAGCCATTCTCACTTCGACCACACGTAAATTATAATTTCTAGGACCAGACACAAACTTGTCAGCAGTGACCAAGGTATTGGCAATTACAAAGGCCATGGGAGGTTGGGTTTCAGGAAGACGGACCAGCCGTGCAGATAATTGTGGTACAAAGTCAACGTGCAAAGCATATTGTTGTTCAGAAAAAACCGAGGCACTTTGATCCATTCCACCCGAATTGACACCCACGTTTCTTTCAGCAACAATGGCAATTTCTGTTAATTCTTGTTTGGTCAAAGGTAGCTTGTTGGCTTCGATAGTAGCAAGAGCCGATGTACAGACTACCGCGGCAGAAGAGGATAATCCTGAACCCGCTGGGACGGTACCATCCATTAATAAATACATACCCTTGGGTTTATCCAAGTTGTCGGCGCGTTCAAGCATACCCTATCATATTAAAATACATGGTATAATTTTTTTTTGTTATTAAGTTTGAAGCTATAAACGAATATAAATACATCCATTTTTTATTTCTTCTTTTCTCTTTTTCTCTTTCATCTTTTGTATATATTATTCTGTTGAACCCCTTTCTCCCCTTTTCCCTTGTCGACAATTTATTACCTTATAACCACACTTGAAATAGTTGGACCATTCATGTTTGGTACTATCAATAGTAACAATCGTATCTTTTCCTTCAAAATCAAATTCACGAGGTTCATATTTGGTATTGGTATTCGCAATGCGTACTTTAGAATCCTTGTCGGTGGTTGCTACAGCTATAATGACATCACGTTCAATAGCCATAGGTAATACACCAAAGCCACTATAGTCAACATGTTCACCAATCAAATTAACACGACCAGGAGAACGAGCGATAAAATCGGGTTTACGTCCATACAAAGAAGTAAACTTCTCCACAAGTGAATTATAACGTGGTCTATTATGATGATCATATCCTCACAAAATAAGTATTACTCTCATTATTTTCCCGCATAAGGATTTTTACTCACGCACCGCCACAAAACAGTCATCTTATGGGTATAATTATTCTTTTTTCCCGTTTTCTCATCCACCAAAACAACTTTGCCTCTTTATCTCTCTGCCTTTTTTTTAAATCAATAAGAATATAAGAATGGAAAAATAAGTTTACCCTTGTTTTGCTAATGATTTTAAATCATAAATTCTATCTAATGAATCATACGTTGGTACTGGGACGTTGTTTGCCATTTTATATGATATTCAACCAGTGCCTTTAAAGAAGATGATGATAATGGTGTTAAAAAAAGAATAAATAGATTGAAAATAATAATAATAATAATAAAAAGAGAAAAAAAAAGAAGGGAAAAAAGAGGTTCAAGCCTCGGGTTTTATATTTATTTATCTCTCAACAAAACAGACATGCTTCTCTCTCTCTCCCCCCATCCTCCTCCTCCTCGTTTACTCACACACACACACACACACGCATACACACACATATATATATATATATTACTATATAGTACTATAGAATAAAAAAGAAGACTATAATATTCCCCCCCCCAACTAAATAGATACAATGCGAAAGCGCGGATCTTTTTTTATCAAAAGCCTTTTTTAAGAATTCCGATGGATTACGTTAGCAATGGACTTGTAAAAGTTTCCGATTTAGATTAAAATGATTGGATGGTATTGAATCGGACTATTGTATTGTAACACGTTGTGTAACTTATGTAACGTCACGAGTCATGTAAAGCGGGATTTTCTCCCATCGAATCATCGTTGTTGTGTAAAAGGGCCCTACTTTTTGATACTTTTTTGTTACAGGGCTCTCTCCATTTGATAACTACTTACTACCTATGGTCAATCAACCATGGTTTACCAAGGAAATGAGCCAATTGAAATATGTTCGGTGTTTCAGAATGAAATAGAATAGGGATACATATGTGTGTGATATATGATATGTGAGAGAGTAAAATAAAGTGTGTGAAGTTATAGTTTATTTAGGCTTATTATAATCATCAACATTAACAACAAGTGTCTACAAAGCATCAATTCAATCATCAATAATAAGAACATCCCCCGCTTTCATCCGGGTTTCGTCCTGCTTCTCACTTCTCACCCACACTCTCTTTCCCCACACAAAAAAAAATAGTCTTTTTTAAAAAAAATTCTCTTTTCTTTCTTCTTTCCTTCTTTTCTTCTTTTCTTCTTCTTCTTCTCTTCTCCTTTCTTTTATATTTCTCTTAAAACCAATTTTTATAAATGTATCCTTCACCGCCAGCGCCACCTCCATTACCTAAACACCACCCACCTTATTCTTCGCCGCATCATCATGACATGGCTGGTAATTGACCTTTCTCCTTCTTCCCCTCTTTAAACAATTCTCATGGAACAAACAAATAAAACAATTCAACTCAATAAAAATAAAATACATTTAGATCTTCGACATTCTTCAGCTGCAGCAAATACTGGACGAGGAATGACAGTCGATCATACACCTGCTTGGATGCATAGTATGGCACCAGGTAAATATCCAAAAAAGATACATGATGATAAACCTTATATAAATACCTATTCTTGGTGATTAATGAATGAGTTTTTGTGTGTGTGTCAATGCTGGGGTTTATGGAAAAAAAAAGATCGACGAAGACTACCACCACCTCCACATCATTCAGCAGCAGGAACGGTAGTACAACCACCACCACAACAGCAACAGCAACAACAGCATACACCCCAACATCATCAACACCAACATCATCATCAACCCCCACAGCCACACCATCATCAACCTTATCCACCGCTCCCTTCTTCTCAACCACCACATCCTCATCATCATCCTTATTCCCCTCCTGAGCAATTACAACAAGATCCTAATAATAACAAGGGTACTACTCGAGTAGTAATTCCATCGAAACGTGCGGCACAGAATCGTGCAGCACAACGGGCATTTCGACAACGAAGGGATCGATATGTCAAGGATTTGGAAAAAAAATCAAAAGAAATGGAAACTTGGCCTGAAGAAATGGAACAATTACGTTCTGAAAATAATCAATTAAGGAATACTGTGGCTGCTTTAGAACGAAGAATTGCAGAATTAACAGGACAAACTCCCATTTCAAGTAGTGCAAGTAGTACTGCAAGTACTGGCAGCGCCGACTTCAAGCATCATACTATTACAAGTGGTTCTCAACAACAACCATTACAACAACCCCAATTACATACATCTCATTCACATCAACAAGTATCATCTCCGCCTACATCCCCACAACATCAGCATATTGCTTCGTCACCCCCACTATCCTCTGGTAGGAATTCAAAGACGAACTCACAACAACAACAACGGTTGCAGGCAGCTACTACTTCTTCATCATCCACTTCTGCATCTCCTTCTTCAACGAGTCCATTATTGCCGGTTCCATTACGTGCTCCACATCAACAAAGTTTTGTTCCTCATACTACTACTTATCAAGATGATTCACACGCAAATAGTGACACAAATACAACTCAACAACAACAACAACAACAGCTGGCTTCTGTAGTTGTACAACCCCCTCCATCTTCCTCCTCCCCTCCACCTACAACTACTTCTTTACAAGAACATCAATCCATGCCGCCACCACCGCCACCATCTTCCCATCAAGCACAGCAGCAACAGCAGCAAGGATTATCTCCTGAACAAATGGCGATGCAGCAACAGCAGCAACATGAACAACAACAAGCTGAAGATTTTTGGTTAAATAATTTGGATTTGGAATTTGCACTGGATTCATATTATCAAGATGATTTTGTACCCATTCAAAATAATTCAAATAATCCCAATGGAGTGACTCCTGGTGATGATCCCATGTATAATAATAATAATACTAATAACAATAACACGGCAATGAATGGTAATGTTAACAATAGTGGTCAAGTGTTGGATGATTTGTTTGCCATGTTACAAACACGTCAACGTCCTCAAATACCCATGCAACCAACAGATATGGCGATGCAGAGCAATGCCATGATGATGCCTCCACCACCACAACAACAACAAGATGTTACTGCTGAGCAACAACATCCTTTTCCTATTGTAAGAGTACCTCAACAACAACATTAATTTTTTATTATTATTTATGAAACCCCATTTATCATTCGATTTTTTTTTATTTTCTTTTTTTGACATTGATTTTAAATGTATGACAGATTTTTTTTTAATATTTCCTTTTAATTAAGCACTTTTTTTTTCTTTGCAAATACCTCTCTATACACACATCCAATCACATATTTTGAAAAATTCTATTACCACTACTATTACTACTACTACAACTATTATACTACTTCTACTACTACTACTACTACATTCATCTCAATTGCTACTACTACAAACATACTATTGCTTTTTTTTTCTCTTGTTTTGTACCTTTTTTTTTTGATATTTATAAAAGATATACGAAAAACTGTGTTCTTTTTAATCAACTAAACTTAGAATATGGATTTGTAAATGAGATAGATCTAGATAACAATAGAATTATTTATTTTATCGTACATATACAATGGATCTATTAATGGTGAGAGGAAGCGGACGAAAAGAATTTATATATAGGTCTCACACATACATAATAAGATATGGAGCATGTCCTTAAGAACACAACATTCTATTATTGATTGATTAATTCATACTATTACTCTATTGTTTTATTATCCCGAGTGTTTAATATATAGATCATTTATTTTATAAAGTAATAGGATAACCCACTTTTCTTGATCGAGTTTATTTAATGAATTTCGCTAATTAATATGTCAAAAAAAATATATAAAAGTATGATGGCGGATGGAAATGAATGATATTTCCCCGAGATAATGATCCTTATTACTGTTATTAAAAAAATTAGATATTCATGTGATGATAACACATCTTCTTTAATAGAACCCCATATAATAACGTGCGTTTCATAATAGATAATCATCATCATCATCATCATCATCATTAATATGGTCACCGTTATTTAACTACTGAGTTTATTACCATGTAGGATAAAAGAAGTGAAATCATTTAAAGTTTTTATTAATTTACAATGGATTATTATTCTTCTATTTCACACAACATCTCGACTTATCCCAATCAAAAGAAAAAAAAAGTTGTAAGACGTATCACTGTATATCATTGGCATAATAAAAACGAGTGGAGAAATTCTTAATATATCTCTATCAATCTAAATCCAACAATCACACCGTTTCACACAAGAATAACCAACGTTGGAGAATCATGTATAACTTATAGCATCGATTTTTGATTCTTAAATTTGGGTTCGATATATCATCTCGAGAAAAAAATAAAGACGAAGCTTTTTTTTAAAGTTTAAAGTTGATTGTTCTTGGTAATACAAAGATTCTTTGGTAAGAAGATTTATCTTTTTTTAAAAGTCAACCTTGTGATGATAGATTATAGTCCTTAACAAAATCTTATAAAAAACAATTCATTATTGGATTCAATTATAAATCGATTGAGTAAGCTGTAGTAATATGCATTCAATAGATAAATAAATAATTTACCAATTGCCTATATCAATGAAATTATATCTGGAAGAAGAGGAGATTCAATGGTTGCCTGGGAAGAATCAGTATATATGAAAAGGAATGGTACCTGTCCTACGTACCTTGTTGACCAAGTTGAACAAAAAGAGATCTTATCCGAAAGAAAATGGATTATGTAATTTCATTGTGTGGGATGGGAGAAAAGATGATTTTCGTGATGGTTTACTAATTTTATTAATAGAAGAAGATACACCTTCAAAAAGGAGGGGGAAATCATTATCATCATTCATCCATGGGTTATTTTTCTAGATAGGTTACACTCACTCCTTACTATCACAAACAAACAATTCATCTTTTACTACAGTAGTTTTTTTTATCTATGCTATATCAATACGATGGGAAAGATGTATATTTTAAATAAATGAATAAAACTACTTCTAGTAACAATTTTATTTATACATAATAAAAATTTTGTTTTAAAAAATGTATACGTAATACGTAATTGTTATTATTATCCTCCATATAGTTGTAAGAGGTTGGTTAAACATTGAAGACGACACCCGGCAAAGCGTGAATTTTCAACCTTGTTTGACGTGATGTAAAATTATTATCTAAAAATAAGAAAGAGACAACGAATAATAAAGAGAAAACGTGTTAGTCGATGCATGATCTTTACTATCCTCCTCAATAAACGTGGACCATTGAAAGTAAAAAATATACTTGGCTGCTACGTCATCCGAAGTATTTTCTTTTTTCACTTAACGAGTTTCGTCGTTGATTCAATCACCCCCTTAAAACATTAATATTATGCATTACCATCATCTTCTCTAATACATGCCGACTCTATATATTCATCGTTTACTTTTTCTTTTTACATTCGTTGTAATAAAAACTATAGATCCTTTACAAACACCATGAATACTATTCATCTTTTCAAACTTCCGTACGGATTTTTACCAAATCAGACGAGCAAAACTCGTAAAATGCATAAATATACCACTTCTTGATCAGGCAAAAACCAGATCATTCACTTGACTATCTTTTTATATTACTACCAAATAACTCCTTCTTTATTATCCAATCCTTCTAAATAGTTATTACTACTACCAAAAAGTTTGAAAGAATGAAACTCGCTGCTCCATTGACATTGTTACCCCTTGCCTTGATGTTTTTCGTCTCGACTTTGCCTCAACAAGCACAGTCATTTTGTATTTACAACAAGGATGATTCAAAAGTCAGATTCTATGTGAAACAAGTAGGCGGCGTGGATAAGGTTCATCCTGGAAAGTAAGTTTATTATTATCACAAGCGTAATTGCTTTTTTAAAATAACAATCTATATACACACCAAGAGATATAGATTTATCATATACTAATTAAAAAAAATTAACTACGATTAGGCGATTTGAAAAGAAGGGTGTTTATCCTGGTGAAAATGGATGCTGTGATTACCAAAATTACGATTGTAGTGACATTGCTGAAAAGGATTATCCTATCAAATTATGGGTATGTTAGTAGTTTACGTAAAAAATATAAAGTTTTTTTGTCTAAATGGCAAATGCACTCACACTCTTCCAATCTTATTTTATAGTTTAATATTTATCACTTTGGTCCCGATGCTGGTTATGATGCCACTTGTCCAGCTGATGCAAAAGTGTTTGTCAGTGGTACCCAAGAAGATCCCAAGTTTGAAGTAACCAATGCTGATGGTCAAGCTGTTCCATTTGAACTTTACAAGGTGAATCGAAAGAATTACTCTTATGGTTTTGCTAAACCTGGCAATAATACTGATGCTGATTCAAAGAAGAAGAAGGGTGATAAAGCCGACAAGAAGGAAGAGGGTGACAAGAAGGTTGATGGTGAAGACAAGAAGAAAACCGAGGACAACTAAGAGTAAATTATGACCATGTAAAAAACCTTATTATATCATCGTAGAAATTCTATCCTCTTCCCCCCTCCTTTTTTTCTGACAGCACCACTTCATTCTGTTCCTTATTATCAATTATTTATATTTCTTCTATACAATATTTTATTTTATTATTCTATATTATTTCAAGAAATGTGTTTCAATAAATATATATTACACATTTTATAAAAATCATGTCCTTTTTGTATTTATTTATGCTATTGAAAAGAATCCAATGATGGTATAAAATGAAATCACTTATATGCATAGACATCAAAATTAGAGCCAATGGAATTATCATGCATTTAGATAGCTTTTTACCTGATGATTTGCTAAAATTAGCCTCCTTTAATAATGAAGCAAAATTTAAGGATATGTATCTGGATTTCTCTACAGTAATACTTCATTATGTAATATTATCGTCTCTTTCCAAGTGCACCAAAATATTTTTATCGCATAAATCATTTACATCATTAAACTTTACACCTGCTATCTCAATTATTACAATATTATATGTTAATTTCTTTATATCTATGGCCAAAAAAATTCTATGAATTCGATCACACGTTGATTCTATAAATAAATCATGTAACAATAAAATGAACTTTTGATCCCATTCGTCAATGTCATTCATGTAGATAAAGAGAGCATATTTCAATACCGCGTATCTTTCTTTGTTATATATTAATTAGTTACGTATCTACATACTACGAATATTAACCAAAATAGGCCAACAAAGAATGCGAAATACTATATATATTTGTTCTTCTTATAGCGACCCATCGAAAAATTAAAAAAAATATCACGATTCATCATTCATATTCTCCTTCACAATTATTTCTTCTACACCAGAAAAAGAATAATAATTGCTCATCCTATCTTTCCATATCAACTGTTTTTTAATTAGTAATGATGTTTATAGGATCATTTTTCTCCTTTGCATTCATTATTCTTTTTCTTATTACAATTCTAATACCCCAGCAAGTTCATTCATACTGTATCTACAACAAAGCTGAACAATTTAATTATCTCGACGTAACACAAATAGGAGGTGCAGAAAGAGGCCCAAAGAGTCGGTAATTATAAGATGTTTATAAAAAAAACATTGGTAATAAGAGGCAGACGCAAATTACGCACTAAAAATAATTTCACGTTGTATAAATTATTATTACAATTATTATTATTATTAGTCGTTTTAGACAGTTGGGAGTTTATCCCGGAACAAAGGTGTGTTGTCCTTATAATAACCACAAAGGATGTAGTGACATTGCTGCAGTAAACCATCCTGTTCAATTCTCGGTATGTTGAAGGTTTAAGTTTCATTCTTTATGACTAGTATAATTACACAAACTGATTGACTTTATATTTCTTATATTGTCATTTTATTTGATTTAGTTCGATCTATGGCATCTCCATCCAGATGTCTATGCTCATTATGTTATAGAAGGCGGCGTTGCTGGTGGATATATTATTTTCAGTGGAACAGTTGAGAGTCCTAAATTCGAAGTTTTCAATGCTGATCACCAAGTTATCCCATTCCAACTCCGGTAACCTTAGGGTACTAAGCTTTACTATTAATGAAGTACTCCAAGTGTATTTTATTTCATGTATTATATGAAAACAACATCCACATGGGTTAATAACACAAAGAATAATATGATTATACTATTATTAGCGATGATAAAATAAAATAGAAATCTTGTATAATAATGAACTTACTGCACAACAAATGAATTATGTCATAGAAACATTTCCCCCTTATCTTATACTATGAGAGGTTATTAAATTTTCATTATGTATATTCAATTCTTATTCGTTAAACAGATAATCTTCAAAAAAGCTGAATAGTTCAATTATTGTATTATACCAATTACAAATGGTATACTCTTGTTAAAATGATTGTTTTTGTGCGCATCTATATGCTAGTTTCTACATAAAAATAAAGAAATAATAAAAAAATACCCCTACTTAGGTATTGGAGTCGTGACAATGATGTTATCATACATCTGATAAATTAAACATTTTGATATCTGCTATATATGATGTGGACGGTAGCAGAAGAAAGTGCATCCTATAATAATAATAGCAAACCAAAAAAGTGGCAAAAATGATTTAATCGAAGCAAGCAAGAAGATAACGGCCATGTATTTTTTAATACCTAGATACAGCCATACTCATTCTCTAAAAGTACTTATATACAAATATACTTTGCGTGTATAACAGTTTTGTCACTATGTAAACTTTATTATTAGTAATATACTTTTGCACTAATTATCATATCTCTTGGTTATTTACCACATGGTCTCTTATGTTGAATGATGAAGGATTTTAACCAGACAAGGTAAACAAAGAAATTGTCGCAAAAATCATATATATATCGATATATCAAAAATCAATAGACTTTCATTCGACTATTTGTTATATTATTCTACACTACAACAAAATAATAATACAAGTACCATAACCCTTATTATCTTTCAAATACAATATATACAAACCTTAGTCTAAATACTAAAGATGATGATTACTTTGCCTCCATTGTTATACATTGGATTAAACCTTATTCTTATTACTTTGATCCCTCAGCATGCACATTCATTTTGTGTTTACAACCAGGGTGAACCTGGTGTTTTATTAACTGCTGAACAGATAGGAGGTGTGGATAATACACCCATGATTCGGTAAGTTGATGGAAGGGCAATTATTTTATCAACCTGAAAATATATTTATTTAACAATATTTAACACTATTATTAAATTACTAGTCGCTTCAAACAAAAAAAGTTTATGCATCCTGGTGATAATATATGCTGTCCTTACGATTACAAAGATTGTAGTGATGTACCGGATAAAAACCATCCTATCACTTTATGGGTACGTTGAAAATGAAATACACGTTAATTATTATAATGGTGCCCTAATGCTAACAATCATACTCTATTAATATTTTTTGGATGCGAAATTTCATTTCAAAATAGTTGCATTTTCCAAATTACCACGATACCGATCCAACTGGTTATGATATCACTGGTGTTGCCGGTGGATACATTATTGTCTCTGGGCCTGTTGTACAACCCAAATTCGAAGTTTTTAATGCTGATCATCAAAGTATCACATTTAATCTCACACAAACTTTGAGAACTTTGGGAGCTTATGATACTTAATCGAGTGCTTCAAGAAGAATACCAATGACAAGAAATTTACAAATGGTTCATAAAGTGCTACGTAATAGATAATCATTATTTCATAATTTCTCATATACTTATAGAAATTTCCTGTAGTTATATTATTTTCAAATTTATCCTAGATAATAAACTCAATACAATAAATTACATTGTTATTTAATAAAAAAAATGACTCTTTAAAATTTATACCATATGTATGATATAGCAAAAATAATATAATTCAGTGTATGCAATAGAACAAGTCAAATATATCCGCTGTGTCACCCATCATTGTATTCTCCAGCCAATCATTAATATTGGTACGTAGCTGTAGAGTTGGTTGTAGTATATCATTTTATATAATCATCTTATAACTTTTATCAACAGCATCACCTCCATAATAACAATCACCATCATTTCTACTGTCACATTCTCATTCATTCTAATTTTCATTATGCATATGGTAAAGTTCATAATAAATAGTACAATATTAATGATGATTGATTACTTTTTGAAAAATATATGGTTGCGAGAACGGTATGACAATCAGGTACCTGGCATGGTGCTCTTTGACTTGATTTATAGGTTGAATGTCTCAGAAATAGAAGCATTATCTATATTATTGCTAATTTATCAGTCATGGATTTTAGCCGAACTAGGCAAACAAAGAAAAAGTAATGAAAATCATATAAATATCAATAAATTAGGCAACTAAAAAATAATACGTAGCAACAAAATTCTGTATCAGAATAATTACAACCGTGTCGTATCAACTTGGAATTAAGTATAGCACCTACTACACAGGTGTCATTGCTTTCTGTCCTTGCTATAATCCTACTTATTATTGTATTACCTCAACAAGTTTGTTCTTTTTGTTTCTACAACCAGGCGGAAGCAGGGACTGATCTCTATGTTCTTCAAACAGAAGGTGCGGAAAAAACTCTACTGTATCGGTAAGCTTTACACTCAATTTTTTTTACCGTATATAAATATAAACAAGTAATCCATATGCTAAAAAATGCATTATCATTATCATAATATAACTTCCTATATTAACTATCATCGCGAACTATTAGAAAATTCAAAAATAAAATTTATGCGTTCTGGTGAAAATGCATGTTGCCCCTACAATAATCGAGATTGTAGTAATACGGATGATAAAAGTTATCCTGTTAAATTCCAGGTATTTACATATTTAATAAATGAGACATTTTTCGTTCTTATTTTTCTGGACAATGATAATTAAAACTAATTATATCCTATTCTTCCTTTTTTTGCTTTTAATTGTGGATATTTAAAAGGTCAGCTTTTTCAACACTGGGGAAGGTAATGTACTTTATAATATTTCTGGCCTTGCTGGTGGATACGTTATTGTCAGTGGCACCGCATCTAAACCCAAGTTTGCGGTTTTTACCGCAGATCATCAAAGTATTCCATCTGCGATCACGAAACTCACAATGAGTTGTTATAAAACGAGAGTTGTATATAAAAACAAGTTGCATACGTACAATTAATGACGACACCATGAAAGACGGCTGTTGATGACAACATTAAAAACTGAAGATAGAAGTAAATCAATTAGAGCAATGCCATATATATTATACATCATATATCCATATTTTTACATTTTTGTATATTATATTATATTATCCCATCAACAGTATTTTTTTGATATATTAAATTTAATAATAGAGAATTTAGTAATACAAACTTTCCATGTTTGTCGGTATAAAAATAAAACAACATTGATATAAAGTAAAAATCAATAATAAGCAATAAAAGTAAGCTGGTACCAATGGCGCTTTTGTTGTTACTATGATACACCATCTTATGAATAGCGCGAGCTTATTTCCAAAACAACAATGAGCCCTTTCTTAAAAGCCAAAGAAGAAACTACTATTGTTCATGAAATTAAACATGCGTATGGGTCGACATCATATACAACGCTCTCAAGAAGATTTTCTTTTTTGAAAAATGTATAATTACAGAGCCAGTTTTCCATGATTTATAGCAAGAACAGTCATTATACTTTCGAAACACCATTTATATACCCCCAATTACAAAAACTACACGACAATAATTTTATCTTTTTCTACATTATATATGCTACGTTTGTTTAAAAATTATTATGGATACTGTATCATTTATATCCTTATTAATACTTCTTGTCGCTATATGCATCTTACTGTTTATTTTGCCCCATCATTCTTCAAACGGTTATTGCGCTTACAACTTGATGAAAGACAAGGCAAAATTTTACACTCTTCAAATTTCTGATTCTTTTCGATAAGCTATCTAATAAACCATCTACCATGGATACTATATAATATTATATAATAGATGGGTAGATATAAATGATAGAAGAAATGCCGATGTTTATTATTATAAACTAATAATAAAATAAATTCATAACTTTTACGTATATAATTCATTGGAAAACGAGCTCCAGTACGATATAGAGCATGCTGTCCTTATACTGATGCTCGATGCTCATTGGATCCGAATCTGGATGTTCCCATGAAAGTTTGGGTACGTTTTTTTAATTATGTAAATAATTCCATATGTATTTAATAAGATACTTGATGATTATAAACAATGTATATAAAACATCCAATACCATTAATATTATTCGTGAATAAATGCACCACGCTATATACAATATATATCTCACGTCCATGAAAATGATCAAGATTGCATTGGGTACCAAATAACTTGTCCTGTTGGTGGATATATAATTTTCGGTGGAACATTTCGATAACTCACTTTCCAAATTTTTAACGCCGATGATACATCTTTTAGCTTTTATCTCGATTATCCATCAAGAAAACCCTCTTCCCCTCATTTAATCACATCATAAAAATCATAAAATAGTAGGAAACTAAGAAAAAAACACACAACGATAGTAAAGATAGCTAGTTGTATCAGTAGTATATAAACACCGTTGAATGACATATGAAAAAGTAGTGGAGTGCCATCGATACATTGATTGTAACACCAAACAAATTCACTGTTACACAGAATTGTTACATAATCGTCATGCAAATGATTTTCACTCAGACAGAAGATCCCGCCGACTCAATTTTTTTTGTGCGAAATTCTTATTTAAAAATGGCACCACTGGAAATAGTTTGCAATTCGGTACAGTCTACAAATCAGAACATGATTTGATTATTAAAGATGATCTCCCCTCTTATCTAAGTAATAGATCTTAATTTATAAGGGAATCATTCCTTACGGGCATTATTAGTACATAATACAGCATGCTGCCCCTGTTCTTACAATTTTCATTCAACAAAAATAGCTCAGTATCATTCTTTTATTATTTATTAATGGATCGTCGAACCATTATTTGCCTCCATAACAAACAAAAATTTTCAACGCTTCTTTTGAAGTAAAGATATTATTCTTTTTATTTCATTGTCATCCATCTTATCTTATTAAAATATATAGTTGATGGATTTCCACTAGGCAACAATGTTCAATGTTTCTTAGATATATAGAAAATCCCCAAAGACATAAAGTGAATCATCACGGGAAAATTATAATCCATCGACACATAATTGGTACGTTATTACAAGAACGTCTGGTCATGATATACATGTTCAACAAACAGAAGGTGCAAAATGGAAAATGTTCTCCCAGTAAGTGTTAAAATAAGTAGTAGTGTCTGTCTTCTTGATAATATATAAATAATGGCATTATACCCTCAACCAATAATCCGTCCATGTACTAACGTATCATTGTACCTTGTTGCTACTATTGTGTTGTTTATTATTGTTATTAGTGGTTTTGTACAATAGCGTATGCATCCTGGTGATAAAGCATGTTGTCCTTTTGATAATGGAGATTGTAGTGCATTTGTTGATAAAACTCATAATATCAAACTTAAGGTAAATGTCTAGAAAACCTTTCTTCTTTTTTGTAGTTTATTATAACTGCTGCACCCATAAATATTTATACTTCTGCCATCTTTATATCCCTTTAACTTTCTCCTCACACTTTTCTTTTTTTGAAAATTTCATACGAATATAGATAAATTTTATAGGAGCTGGTGTAAAAAACCATGATTATAATATTGCTTATTGTCCTGCTGGAGGTTACGTCTTCGTCAGTGGTAACCCTGATAAGCCCAAATTTGAAGTATTTGATGCTAACAAGCAAAATCATTCTTTTGATCTCCAAGTAACCAATACAGTACATGGCGCTTTCTATGCAAAGAAAAATCGTAAATTAGAAAACAAAGATTACATGGCCAATGACAAGGAAAACAATGATAATGGTAGTAGTAACAATAAGAACGGTGACGATAGCAGTAAATGAACGCATTTCATTGGATATATTATCATAATAATAGATATAAATTTCGTCTTTGTTTTTCAATTCTTCAAACTCAATAAACTATTAATAAAAATCATCAACGCACCAATAAATAGCTACGTAATGATTTTCTCTGTAACTCTAGTCCCCAAGAATCAATAATAAAAAATAAGCATTTCTTTGATTTTGTGAATATTCTATACGTTGTAGTATATACAATATAATAGAAACAAAAGGTTCAATAAAGAATAGTGATACGGATAAGCAAACAATGGAATCAATAGTAGGTTTTGGTTCGTATAATAATGAAAAAGAGAAAAGTATAAAAAAATACTAAATGACGATATTGATAACACGGATAAAAGTTTGATTGCTATCCATCCCAACAATTTAGTTTCTGGCTGCAGGATTGATGTGCCGCGCATTACATAGTACATCATCGTCATGAAAATACCGTTTATCCAGCAAAGCTTTCTTTAATAACAGTTCACTAACTTTTCTTTTCCAATTAATCAACTGATAGGTAGGATCTGTTTACACTTTGGACTCATGAGTGTTTGCACAGCTGCCGCCCACCTAAAAAAAATAATGAGAAATATTTCAATATATAATATCTAATTAGAATACAAAGAATCTAATAACTTACCCGCGCACAATGTGGCTCCAGCCGGCAATACATGAACCAAGAATGGATTCATGTTCTTTTATAAACCTCTCTTGGTTCTTGAGAAGGATATATAAATGGAAGATATAGAAAAGAAAAAATTAATTTATCAGTAAACATTTTTTTTTATAAATGAAGTCAAAATCCACACTTTACATACCTTGCCAGAAAAAAAAAACGAGAGAGAAAGAGAAACAAATGAGTGGAATGAGACAGAGAAAGAAAGAAAACAAGCGTAACGAGTAAGTGACCTATTGAAAAAAAAAATTGATTAGATTATTTGATCACATTGACACTTACATATTTCAGATACGTTCTACTTCAGCAAGCACTTACTGTGTACTGTGAAACGTCATCAAATCAATGAATATAAAGAAAATATGAATGTATCAGTTTGATTTAGTCCAAGCGATAATATTCGTTTGTATATAATATTTCTTCTTCATATGTAAATGGACTTAAATAAAATATGTAAAATGTAAGACGTGATTTGAAACAGATAGAGAATAAATTACCTTGAAAACTTACTGTAATGTTATCCTTTTTATATCATTTTGAATCACTGTTGTATTACCATGTGTATCTCGCTACATCTAGTTTTTATCTTGCTACACCTGGTTTTATATCTCGCTACGCCTAGTTTAACCCCGCACCTCACCAATTTTTGCTATTTCTGAAGGCGCAGTAAATCTCACCAACATTCTTCTCTCAACCTAATAGACACACACCTTTCTTCTACAAAAATGAAACTTCTTCAAGTTGCCAATGAAAAAGGTACCTTTGAAATCGTTACCCAGTCTTTCAATGCTCCTCTCTTGACATTGAATGGCCTTAATTGTTTTTTTTACTGATTTATTTAATCAACCTTCTTTATTCTCTCAAACTTTTCCTCCAATACTTTTTTTTTGTTTACCATTCCATATCTTCATTTTGCTTATGAATTCTTTTTTATATTATATTCTTTATTTTTAGTATTCTCAAACTTATTTTTTTTACGTTCATTCTTCTATTTGGATCTTCTCAAGTCATTTCGAAATGAATGCCGTTATATTGTTTCCGAAGCATTCAGGGTTCCAATGTTTTCTTTTTCTGGTCGATGCCATTTCTTTCCCTTTTGGTCAAGCCTATGCTCTGCTTTTCGTATTAGCCAAGTCTGTGTAGTTTTGGTACATATGGCGACGGGTTCGACTCCTGTACTTGGTTCAAGGGGCCTGAGTTCTTGTTGGTGCCAGGTCCCACTGGATATGGCGCGTCTTTTCGACAATCCAACGGAGCCGAGGAGACGACAGTTGGTTTAGCTGAGGTTAAGGTGCGGCCTTCTGTTCCCCTTTCGGTACACCCAAGGTTGTGGCCAGTAACCATTTGCATGCAAGGAAGAAGTCAGACTTAGGAACTGGCCAGGGTACAGTACTTGCATGTGCCTACAATAGTCTGTATAATCTTGGTAGAATTGTCCTTATTGTGTACTCTGGAAGGACGTTGATTTCCTTTGATCAACTAAATGCACATTTTGGAGGCTAATAGTGCGATAGCCATACGTATCTGCATTCCACAGATCTCGCATTCCCTGGGAGTAATTTGACTATCCATAGTCATCCCGCTTGTGCAGTCAGTACAACCAAGTGTTCGAAAACGGCTTTCGGTCGCCCACGAGTCTTTGTAGCTGACTCAAACTGCTATGTCCGTTCATGACAAAAACTGTCGAGGCAGTGCTATCATTTTACATGGTAGCCTTCCACCACACCAGCAAGAAAAAAGTGCTCGGGCGAAAAAGCCATGTGAGAAGGGGGTGAAACCAATAAAAGAGGGGTACGAAAACAAAAGAGGGACGCGGAGGAAGAGAGTTGTCCATGCATAAAATTCTTTTACCTTTTTCTCTTTGTTAAAATAATAGGTGAAATTTCGAGTGAAATAGCCAACAAAAAAAATCAGTATGAATTCATAACATTGATAGCCCATCTGCTCCTGTTCTGTCTGTATGTATTTCAATTATAACTATTTCATTACTAAAAGAAACTTTATATATGAGCAATTAAACTAATATATGTTGTATATAAATATATATAATAGGTTATGTCGTTTCTCAAGCTGACGATTCTTAATCATAATACGCCCCTGTTTTGCGGGTATGTTTTTTTTTCTGTTTCCTTGAACTAGACTATAACCACTTTATCATAAAAGAAGAAGAACAATTGACAAACATATGTATTTAGGCATGGTTTCCAAGGTGAACGATTTTCTTTATGTTTTACTACATTCTTTACATATTGAATTGTTACCTGTTCATCAGCTTATACTCTTTTGCAAATTTACAAGTATGAAGCTGAATGGATTCCGATTGTTCACCGATGAAATCTTCTCCGGTTGATGCTAACGACTGCTGCAAAGATGACAACTCCTATGATGTATGGACAAAACAATCGAATGGCGTGGAACGAGTTTTATTGTCTTATTATTCAAGTGAAGCGCGGATATGTTGATAATTTAAGTACAGTCTGGCTTTTATTGATCTGATATTATGTACTGGTAGAAGTGATACAATATATTTCCCGCTTTTTTCAATATATAATCATACCTACATTGTTATTGTTTATTGACATGCCGTTAAAAAATGACATTGAATCTCTAACCGTATGACATTATATCATATCATATCATAAGTCTTACTTCTTTGCAAGCTTCTCTTACGACTATTAAACACAGCTGGTTCTTCCCTTGTCGTATAGTTTATGGTATATACATTTATCTTATATATATATTTGTCTTGTTAAAATGTAAAGCAAAGAATGAGATATTGGTTGACATTTGATTCCTCTCGTATTTTTATATTTAAAAATAAATAGGTAAACAAAGGGCACCCAACGATCTGAATCAGAGCATGGCAGACCATTTGAAAGAAGGATGGATCATGTATAAAAAAACAAAACAAAACAAAACAAAACAAAAAAAAACAAAGCGATAGAAAGCAGCTGATTTATCGACCCTTTGCTCTTCCTTTGTGGAGGGTGCTTCTTTTTGAAGGAGCCGTTTGAATTCGTAATCCAGGTGTACTGAACTATGGGATAAATTGGTCATTTTTTTTCTTAATGGCATAAGACATTGAATTTTTTTCTGTGCCTAAAAAATGTCGAAGGGAGAAAAAAATGGCTGTTTTAACGCATAGTGGTTGACCATCAATTTCAGCATCCGCATGGAGACGTCGCGCAATGTTAGGCGCGGCTACAGCTGGATTGCGGGTTTAGACGATGAAACCTTTCTATTGGGTCTTTTGGGTAACCATTTGACAAAGTGTAGGCTGTTGGTCAGCGGCTGAGGCAAGGAGGTTATGTAGGAGTATGCGACCGGACGACAGCATATATAGTTGATTTAAATGGATAATCGATGCATGACGGTGATTTAAACGAATAGTGGAATCACGTGGATAATCGATTACGACGACGATTCGAACCAATAGTGGAATTATGTCGATAAATCTGAAATTGTTGATGCAAAGCAATTGAAATGTTTGGTGAAATGGTAAAACGAAACGACAACAATAATTTTACTCTACTAATAGACTAATATTATTCATGTTTATTAAATATTTCTAGACCAGATTCTTCCCTTTTGAAACATGTGGCCTATCTTTTGCGTCCTCAAGTTCTTTGCGTCCTCGTGCATTTCAAGCTCTTTAATATAGTCAATTCCTTTATGTTCTTCAGGTCGTTCAAGGCATTCATAGTAGGCTAGTCATTCACAATGGTATTCCTTTAGTCATTCAATTTTTCCTTCTGTACATCAAAAACATTTGGGTCTTTCGACAAAGTGCAGTTGGGTCAACCAACTGAGGGATAGGGTGGGTTTTCCTCGTTTTAATAAACATCAAACTTAAAAAAAACATGACTCTGTTGGTATTTTTTTTATATGTTTGAAATAATTAATTCATTTTAATAATGACTGTTTGTACTTGATCAACCTTATCGGAATGATTCCGAGTGCACGGACCATGGTTATAAAGTTGAGATATTGGATGGTTCATCTTTATTCTAAAAGAAAACAGGGCTTATTGGTTTGCACCTATGCTCTACAACAGTTCAACTGTTGTGATGATTGATGTGCCTGTTGTAGTAAATCCTAAGCCATCTTAAGAAAATAATCGTCTCTTTTTCATTTGTGATAATAATAATGAAATTTGTATAGTTCAGTGTAATTTTCTTAGTCTTGTTACTTGTTACTAATAAATGATAATGACTACTATGTGATCATCATTTTATTAAAAAAAAAACAATACGATAGCCATAGTAGAAAGATAATTTATTTGATTAAATCATTGTGGGTCCTTCGTATATTGAAACGCTGACACTCATGATATCATTTAGACGCACAAAAATAGGTACACACGTCATTCACTCTTCTTTCTTTTTGCACATAAAAACTCTCTTTGATACATACATACATACATAAATATACACACGGTCATTACTTAACCTTGAATCAATTCCCAATCGTTCGATCCGATCCAATCCATGTCATGGCCATCTATTCAGTTGATACCCTCCACTTGTCCTTTTACGAAACCAAATATCCTGTTGCGATAGCAAATATACACGCGTAATATATTTTTTTTCTTGACCAAACTTGACAACCGATTCAAAAGAGACTTGGCCATCTCAATCTTCACTTTTGTCAACTAACACTGGGACGCGTCATCATTATTGTAGGGAGTCTAATCCACTTGCAATTTGGGCTACCAATTTTTGGGTATATAACTATATATCTTTTTCTTTCTTTCAAAGTCGGGATTCTTTTTTTCTATTTGTAACAGGATGAAACAGTTTTCATAGTATCCATGGAAAATGGCTCATCTTTTTTTTTTATCGGTCTAGACTATCAAGTGAACAGCAGTCGCGAAAAACAACAACAACAATTCTGGCCTCATGCTAGCATATTACAATGTGCATCACACGACCTTCAAGCATGATCATTCCAATACGTGTGTGTAAGGACCATGAGTTTATGTAGATGTTACAGTAAATCTGGAGAAACATCGCAATACCAGGGGTCAACCGGATGAATTGGTTGGAAACTTACAGTCAATCAATAGCATTATCATGATGAAAATGGTAATGATAACAATGGTACGTAGACACAATTTTTCGATCATCGAAAGGGGCTCATGTGGGGAAGAAAATGTTGTCATTGGAAACCGGGATGTGTTCAATTAGATGCATGATGCAATCAAATATTTTCCTTTCTTATGGCTTTCCCGAACAGGTATGACACAGTTATATTTATTTATATTGGAAAGAGGAAAGAGGATAACGGATCGAACATGGATTGGATGATGATGATGATGATGATGGTGATGATAATGATGATGATGATAATGGAACACGGCATGTGTTATTATGGCTTTATTTATTTATTTTTTCGAGGAGTGTTGTTCGACCCAATGGTGTAAGAATATGGATCAAGAAAGAATGACGGGATAAGGACAACGAATCTGGATGGTGACTTGTGTAGGTATTTACATCAACAGTTTCAGGTACTTTTTTTTTCTTCCTTTATTTATTGCATAAAAATCAAACCATATATAAAAATAAAGTATATATTTAAACTCATTTTCTTAATAATGATTGTATTATTGGACTTTCTTGACGATTTGAAAGAGGAGGAGATATGTGATGTGCATGAGGTTAGACACTGGCTATATATTTAAAGAGATACAGGATCAAATGACGTATAATGTTGCTTTGACAAGGGGATTACCATTTTAGTCAATTGGGTCTGTTTATTCATTAAAAAAAACCACTGTTGTATATCCTATATATGCATCTCATACGAATCCATTTTTGAGATAATCTGATTACTGATTATTATATTCTTTACTTTTGTGATATGGATAAGAATTAAGATAGATGTAATGACAAAGAGAGATAGAGACAGAAGAAGTCTTTTGAGAATCGATAAAGATTTATTATGATAATAAAGATGATGATCAAAGTAAAGATAAAGATAATTATATTCTAGTTTTACAAGTACAGTATTAACATGCTTTTTTATTCATGCCACTTAATCGTTGATCATGGTAGTTTGTTATTATAACATTTGTTTGATATAACGGGTATATATTACAGGATTATTATTATATTATTATTGTATTATTATTGGAATGAGGACTATGTGAGACAACCGATATTATTTATTTATATTATTATTAATTTATTTGTAATAACGCGATGTAGTAGTATCGGTAATTATATATGTGAGAAGAAGTGTGGATACGTAGATATGCCACAGTATGTATATAGACATAAATCACTTGTTGATTGCCTATAATTTTCATGCATCGAAAACTCATTCTGACAAAAAAAGGGACCATGGCGCCAAAATTATTATTGTAAAAAATAAAAATTCAAGAATGTAGCTAATGGAAATACGTTATAGAAATGATAAACCATATATTGTTTATGTAAAATGTGTGTCAAAACCCTGGAAATAGATAGAACAATTTATTTAATAGTTTTTGTAGAGAAGCTTGTATATTATAGGTAATAATAATGATGATGATATGACTAAATAAAATATATTGAGCAATACGTATAAAAAGATTATATATAATAAATTGTATAAACGATAAAATATATGCTTATTTCATTTAGAAGGTATTATGAGTACTCTATATTAAGAAAACCATGTTAATTGTCACGTAGCACTGATTTTTAGAAAGTGAGCTCTTGATTGGCCATTGCCGCAGCGGTAAACTCCGTCGCCACTAGTGTTCAATAGAATTTACATAGTGCAGTCTTTTTTTTTTTTTCTCTCTTTCCCTCGTTGCCCTTTGTAGCATTCTTCTGGACGTGAAATGTCGAGCTTTGCTCAGTCTGGCCAGCTGGAGTGAGGTATTCACTATTAGCCTTCGGGAGGCTGCTATTTAGGGTGGGGAATGGAGAGAAATGGAGAGGATTGGTGGGGGGGGGAAATGGAGCCAATTGACTGTTATTATTATTATTATTATTTATTAGTATTTTGTCATGAACGATTTTTACAAGCAAGCCAAGCCAAGAACAAGCAAGAAACGGCCCAAACAGCCTTACAGCCTTACAAGCACTATCCGTTAGTCAAGAACAAGCAAGAAACGATCCAAAACATTACAAGCACTGATTTATTAGTCAAGTTAGAACTTAATCACAATAGCAATCATAATAATAAAGTCTTTTATTGTCTTGGGCTTTTTTTTTAACACATTTCTTCATGTTAAAAGTCTTTAATAATAAAAAACACGCAATCGTTTATTCATTGAAAGATTAATCTTTTAATCCTAATCCACTTTTCTTTCTTGATCCACTTCTTTTTTTCAAAACACTTCCGGATGCGCAGCAGACCTTGTCTTTAAAAAAAAACAAGTGCAGCGTTACCATATGTTATATACAAAGTGGTTATGAAAAAGGTAGTCTTATATACTGTGTTTTTAGTATTATTTTGATACTGTCATGGCGTCAATAAAAAAAGATGGAAAATTATATATTATTAGAGGATGGGGTCATGTCCATCTAATATACGTATCCCGTCACCATCCTGTCAAAATATTCGTCTCATTTAAAAAATGACAAAGTAACCGCCTTCCTTATTGTGGAAGACAAGGTGTGTATCATTTCATCAAATTCAATAAGCTTTATTACTATGTAACAAAAACATTCTATTTATATATTCTACTTACTGCAAATAAATAACAAAACTTTCATTTTCCAAAAGATCGTTTCCTGTTTCAAGCGTCACAACATCCTCTTGTAATGCATAAATAACAATTTTCATAAACACATCGGCTCTTACTACTGCTATAGTAGCAGCCGTAATGATGGGCCTATATAACAAAAAATATAAATATAAAAAAAAAAAAATGTCTCTCCCACCGTCTCCCCATTTTACCCATAATACCACCTGATGCCAATCATAACGAGCATATTTGTCACTTGCACAAAAAATCTGTTACTTGAAATCATTCCTGGTAGCGAAAAATTGGTGATCACCACGAATAATAAAATATAAGAATAGGAAAGTCAGTAACAGTGTATCATATTGATAAGTCTTTGTTTGAAAATCTGTCACAGACAAACATAAATATAAATAAAACTTACGTTTCAAGAACATAGATGGCGTTTGTTTGCATATCTAAAGTTTCCATATGGATCGGGTACCATCTCCAGTAACAACGATAGTGACGATCGACTCTTCAATAGTAATATGATGTAATATATAGATGGACGAAAAAAAAATCGTTAGCAAAAAAAAAAAAAAAAGGAATTTTTTCATCGTAAATGTATATCACTCAAGATTTCGTCTCTCTCGACCTCTGTTGCATATTTCTCTTCGCATATAGAAACTGGCAGAAATTGTGAAACGTTTCTTTTACCTCCTCCTGCTAATCGATTAAAAAGAATAAAGTGTTATAAAGAGTATCTATGTAGTATCTATGTAGAAAAAGAAAGAAGGCGGATTTTTTTTTAGTCGTCAGTCATATTTACAAGTATCTATCTATTCTTACATGAACTATTGGAGTATAACATTATTCAGAACCATCGTTTCGAAATGAGGCTGTATTTTGGTATATATAAAAAAATGATGTGTTGGAAAAAATGATTGAAACAAAAAGTGGGAAAGTGGGAAAGTGGGAAAGAGAAAGTGAAAAAAGAAAAACGAGATTCAACTCCTTTTTTTTTTCTTGTTTGACATCTTGTACCACCATTGCGGAATGAAAACACACCAGACGAAAATCTCCTTTTTTATACAGAGCTCACATTATGAAAATAATACATCTCTAAACCCGCCATTAACTAATAGTAATAATAACCAACCTTTAACAACAGTTACTCACCTCAACCATTCCACTCAACCCTCATTTCCTTTCGTCTCGTCTCGTCTCGTCTCATTTCCTGTCAAAAAATTCCCCCTCCGACTTTTTTTAATACTTCATCCCTTCCCCGCATAAACTGCATAAACTGCATAAACTATAAACCGCATAAACGTACTCCATCATCACAACCACCCAATACCCCAATCATCCCCATAACCATTCCTACACCACTCCTACTCGTACTACACACTCGTACTACACACTCACGTTGAGCTAAACGTTTTGTCATCACCACCATGCACTAAATGGCATACAATAATTTCAATATATACTTATTATGTATTTTTTATAGAGAAAACAAAATCATTTTCTCATATATATATATATTTCGTTGCTCGTCGATGAAAACATAGCCAAGATATTTTTTATTAGTACAATATCCACATTATATCAGGATTTAACATGACTGTCTACGTGTGAATTTATAAAAAAGAAGAGAAAAATATGGTTTTTTTAATTACAACTACTTGCCATTTATTAATCATTCATGAATAATAGTACAACAAGAAGGTAGATCGATTTATAATGTGTTTATACGAGATTGTCTCTTATTATAATTTTTTTTTTGTATCTATGATGGATATTTTTTAAATATTATTTTTCTAAGTTGTTAATAGAGTTGCTAATAAAAAACCCTTTTGTAATATATTGAAATGGATTATTATTATTGTGTGATGGGAGATAATCTTATTTTTAATAGAAATTTAGTATCTTATTATGGTATCAGAGGAACAATAGTTTCAGATGTAATGATCAAGAGCGGTTGCTATATTAGGACAGTAGTAGAAAATATAGTTCATAAAATAGTTGAATCATTCAGCAGTATAAAAGGATTCGCTTCTTGACACGGCGACCATAATTAATATTTTTTTCCCCTTCATGATAAAAGCATGTTGAAATGATATACGTATACTTGGAAACAAAACGTTGAGCAGTAGTACTGTACCCCAACTCCATAAAATTCAAATGAACTGTTGTTTTATTTACCTTTAGAAGAAAATGAAGAAAAAGAAAAAAAGAAGGGCGGGGGCTAGCGCCAACAAAAAAAAACGTAATGGGATATGTTATCGTCAGTAAAAATAATAGTATGAGATTATTTGAATTAGAAGAACGGTAGCCTTCATCGAGCCTTATTTTAACAAAATCAAATAAAACATAATGACTTACTGTGTGAAAAGAAAAAAGCAACGAGAATAGCCAAAGAAAATTTCAGTATTGCTACCGCTTTAAACTAATTTTTAACTAAATATGGTAAACAAAAATATATCAAAAGCATAAATAGGAATTCGCTTAGCAATACTGTAAATGAACACACACATCTATTCTAAATACTTTTATACCAATTCAATTCATACACGAGTCTTTATTTATATATCATCACTATATCAATATATTTTCATAATAAATGTTTATTCTCAACCCACCAAAAATACGATTATGCATCCGTTTTGTATCTATAATAGAGGTGAATTCCAGAACAATTTTCGTGTGGAACAAGTGGTAGATACTGAAGGAACTCCATACAGTCGGTAAGTTTAACAATGGGTCAATTTTCTTCAGAGTATATATGTACAAAGAAACTCGCTGAATTTTACGTATACTAAAAAACATCATTATCCTTGTTATGTCATTATGTTATGCTCATTGTATATATTATCAGTCATTACAAAATGAAAGCTCTGTTTCCTGGTGAGAAACCTGTTGTCCTTATAATGAACATGATTGTAGTGAAGTAGCTGAAAAAGACCATCCTATCACACTTTGGGTATATTCTTAAAATGAGAATAGCGCTTTTGTTAACACACATAAAATTTACCGCGCTAATAATATGATGAACTTCCATCTCCCTTTATTAATGTTTCCTATAGTTTCATTTTTTTCATAATGGAGCAGCAAATGCAGATTACGATATCTCTTGTCACGCAGTGGATATGTCTTAGTAACTGGTACCCATGATCAGCCCAAATTTTAAGTGTTCAATGCCGAACATCAAAGTATCCAATTTGATATCAAGCAAACTGAAAGAAGTTATAACCCATATTAACCAAAAAAAATGCCAATCCGAGGAAGGAAGAACTGTATTATAGTTACTGGCAAGAAAGAATTGACATTAATGACCACAAGAGGATTAATCGTTGATGACAAAGAAGCAAGTTACATTTACAGAGGATACAATAATAATAGCAACAAATAAAATGAATTGATCGACAAAAATTTCTATTTTTGAAACAATTGCGTTATATATATATCAAGCTATTAGTTTTTTAAAGCAAATAATAAATATCAATTGACACTAAAATCCAAGTTGTCAATGTTACTGCTGTGACTCATCTTCTAATATTAATCAACTATAAACATATTGCTTTTGTTTGCTGCTACTAGTGAAAGTATTGGCAACCCAAATAGAACTCTTTCATAAAAAGTAAAGGATAATATGCTGTGATTGTCTTCTAATAAGGCAACAAATTTCAATGTTCATTGTTGTAAACTTTTACAATAATCTATTCTAAAAAAGAAATATAAAAAAAGCGTATATAAAGAGATGGTTTTTGTAAAATACGACAGATTGATCAAAACACTCTTACTTCTTCTTCTTATTAATATTATAACATACCAGTATTACCTAAAAGTTTCAACCAAAAACACTAATCATAACTGAATTATAATATACCACTTTAATTATCAACATGTGCTTTCTATCGTCACTTTCTTCCATAGTGGTTGCCGCAATTATTATTTTGTTAATCGTTGCGCCACACCAACAAGCACAAAGTTATTGTGTTTACAACCTGATGAACGATAACACTGAAATTCCCATTACCCAAATCTCAGGACAAGAGGGTCCTAGTAGTTCTACGTAAGTTATTTTTATTATATTATGGACTATACATATTGTTTTCATTAGATCAGATAAGATTTATTAAACAATATGATGCTATATAAACGTATTTTTAAACAATTTTTATAGGCGTTATTACAGTGGAGGACTCATACCCGGAGGAGAAGGATCATGTTGCCCTTATACCAATAAACAATGTTCAGAAGGACCAAATAAAGATCATATTGTGAAATTCAAAGTATGTTTCTATTGTGTTTCCTCTCTTTTTAACAAGGTTGTAGTAGTAATTATAAAAGAACTAATAATAAATCCATGTTATTATATTATAAAGGTGTTCCATAAACATTTACCCCGAATCCAAATCGAGCTGCTTATCATATTACTTGTCCTGCTGGTGGATATATTGAATTTGGTGGAAATTATCTGGAACCTACTTTTCATGTATTTTATGCCAATCACACACCTTTTGATTATGATCTGGAGGAAAAAGCGATTTTGGTATAAATGATAGTGGAATTGCTTTTATCATCACTGCACAATGAACCATAATAATCCATCAAACCATATATACGTGTACAACACACAAAGAACACACATATATCCAAATAATACCCATTGATGAAACATAATAATCGATAAAATGAGTCATGAAGTCTATTGAATAACGATTGTATTAAATAATTAACATATGAATGTAGTACTTTACATTGTCAAAATATTTTATATTAAAAAGGGAAGAGAATCGAACATAATATAAATATTGTTAAATTAATTATAATGACAACAGCAATTTTTTTTGAGAAAAGAGTTAAAGATGTTACTTGTGATATTGAGTAATGGTGTAACAACCAAAAGCCAGCAAGGAAATTAACCGTTGTACAATTTTGATGTTACCTCACTATTACATAATCGTCATGCAAAAAGTTCAGCCAGAATACTCCACATTCCTCGTCTCTGGGTTACCAAAAATGTTTAGAACTTTTTGTATCTTATCTGTCTATTGTCAATGTACATCATACTATAATTAGATCCTTAAACTGTTATTGATAGCACAAATTAATAGTGATATAGTGAAGGATCTGTTGTCTGTCGGTCTGTCGGCCGTAGTATGTTTAAAAATGCAATGTTTTTTTTTGTATGGCTTTTCATTCACATGATGGTATTATGATTCTTCTCTTTATTTTTATTCATCGTTGTTATTCATAAATTAGATATAAAAGTAGTGGAACTATTTTAGATTATCAAATATGAAAAAAAGTCAATTGGCTTTTTCCCAATTCCATTCCATTCCATTTTATTATATAAGAGTAAAATTCCCTTACACTTGTTCAATTGTTACACATTAAACAAAAGATCCCCATCAAAAAAACGATAACGATAACGATCTGTGTCAAACTTTCCTTTTTTGTGCATCCTGTACTACAAATGAATGAATAGATGGCATCAGCGATATAAAATAATGAAGTAATTGTCACATCATAAGTCAATATCTTTTGTAAGTTTATATTTATTTATATAAAAAAGTGAAATTGAAATGATACTACTAATACAGCTTGAGATTTATTGGAGAAAAGAGGGGGAAATCAAAAAGAAAAAGTTCACACATAGTATGTATGAATGATGGATGGGGAGAAAAAAAAATGATACAAAAAGGAAAGTCCCATCATTGTATATATGGTCTTTCTATAATTTATTCGCAAGCATAAATGTAGCGTTCCATACTATCTCTGATGCTGGTGTCATCAATTTGGCTGACGATTTGATCAAAGGTAGCATCATCAACAGTACGTTCGGAGTGACTCAAAGAACCGTAGACTTGTCCATCATCTATAATAATAATAAATCAGATTATTAGTTATCAAATATTCAACAAAAGTGTATCATTATCCCAAATATATATATATATATATTTACATTCAGACCAGACAACAAATGAGGTTCCATGTTCAGTAGAGATAACTTCTCCTTGAAGTTCATGGCTTTGATCGCTGGATGGATAACCAGGAAGTTCTTGTTCATGACCTGGGTTATCGGCAGGAGTGAGAGTAAGTTTGCCTATTATAAAGGAAGATAGAGTATCATTGCTATGAGTCAATAGGAATATATCATGTTGTCTCTAGGAATCATGCCATCAAATAATAATAATTCGGATTGTTTTATTATTACTAAACTTACCAAAGGTGAAATCAAAGGTGAAACGATCACCGTTGACAGACTTGAGATCAAAAGTTCCTGTTGCAGTAGCGTCTCCAATGACACTTGAATCATTGCGAACTTCACAGACGGATGACATTTCACAGGATTGATCGCCAGATGATTCAAGGCTAGTACGAGTACAGTAGCAGCCGAAGCCATACTTGTCTTCGATATCTTGCATCATTTGGTTGAAGTTGTGAGTGACACCAATTTCGTACCCTATCATTTTATATCATTGTTTGTTGAATATAAGTCCATTCATTTTTTATCTATCACTGTTGGCGTTGTAAGTCAATGGTAGCTTGGATCTTTTACTTACATTCTCCTTGGAAATGAGACAAATCATCATTTGTTTGACGGGGCAAGACAAAACCGTTCACAGCAGAGGAAGCGGCAACAATAAGAGTGGAGAGAGCAAAGAGACCTTTCATTTTTTAAAGTAGAAGTTTGTTTATGATGTGTTGTAGAAAAAAGAAGTAGAGTTTGTTGAAAGTTGTTATTGAATTGGAATGAAGAATTGATTGATTGATGATTTTTTTTATTTTCTGTTAAAAATTACTGTCCTTTTATATATTTCAAGAACAAATAGTTCCTCTTGACGCCAAGACCCATGCAATGAGGTTTTACTTCCACTTCTATTTACACATGATGTAAAAAAAAAAAAGTTAAAAGGAATGGAGTTTTCTTATTAGCTGCGCATCATAACAATAATAAAACCATTGGCAAAAATAACTTCGGAAATAACATGCTCAAGAGTGATGTTATGTTATGTTGCGTGCTCAGTTTTTAATAAACTAGAACAAATTTGACAATGACATTAAAAGAGAGTGAATGGGGTAATAATAAAAATAATACTGCACGTTTGGGGCTTAGTATTAAAAGTATGTTTAAAATGTCATGCTTGTTGTTGATGTTGTTGTTATTCTTGCTGTTATAGAGACAGAGTTATGGTAATAAAAAAAGAGTCATAGAAGGATTCATTGGAATTCTTTCATATAAGCCTGGACTAACTCTCTTTGGGTCTAAGTAAACAAATAATAATAATCATATAAGCATTTTATAAATAATTGTAAGAGTGGATTATATTTAGAACAAAAAAAGTTTGGGAATGTGGATGCTTTTCATCCTCATCATCATCCATCCCATGTTATATTTTTACTTGACAACTGGTAAAGGAGAGATAATCCTATTTACCTCCGTAGCAGATCTATGTTTGGAAACTTTAACGCGGTAAGTTTTCCGTCGACGTTTTATAAAGTCACGTTCTTTTTGATCTTCGGCCCCGTCCTCTTTTTTGTTATGTTCTTCATCTTCTAGTGTTTCTTGTTCTACATGCAGAGAGAAGGAGAGGGGGAGGGAGAGACATCATTCAATGTATTATTATAAAAACATAAATAATAAAATGATTGCCAAAGTTTATTCCGTTTTACCTTCATTTTGAAGAAAATCGTGAACATTGAGTACAGAAGGGATGTCATGCTGAGCGCGAATAGAATTGGCTAATTCTGCATAATCCACTCCCGGGACTATTGGATGTACATGTGGACCACGCTGCACAGAAGATTGATCGTTGGTAAAAGAGATAACACATGGTGCTTGTGAATAGAAATAACGCGCGCTACTTGGTAATCGTCCACCTATCCTCTTTGTTTTTGATGTCTGATGATTTCATCATATAAACAAAACAAATGTTATAATTATTACTATTATGATATTTTAACTTTAAATTTAAGAGAAAGGTGGTAAATAGCAAACACAACCTTTCTTAAAAAAGGCATAGGAGGATCCTTGGTTCCAAGAATGGAAAGAGTATCTATCCCACATCTCTCTTCTTACCGATTGTTTTTTCCGTTTTTGCTCCTGTTGATGATCTGCTCTCGGAGGTGGCGGCGGTGGCTGGTTCTGTTTCTTGGCAAGGCAATGCTCAGCATGCTTTTGCCATTGGGATTGAGGTATGACATGACGTTCATCGTGTGGACACACTAACTTTTCTTGTTCCTAGCAATAACACGAAAAAAAAAAGAACCGTTCCAAGTTCTTGAGTTTCTTTTGCTTAAAAAAGTAGCCCGGCGCTTTTTTTTTTATTTTTTTTTTACCTCAGAATACCACTGTTTTAAATCGTCACGATTCCAATGTAGAGCGGTCAAGATTGTATCCATTTTTGTATTTATAGAATGAATACGTTGTCGCGTGTTGTGTATCCAAACAGTTTGGTCATTACTCATGGCTTTTTTTTAGAATATGAAAAAGATTCTTTTTAATATAATAATAATGAAAAAAAAGCGAATGGAATGAGAGGTGCGTGTGTGTTTGAATTCTTTTTTTTTTCTTCTAAAAGAAAATATAATACAGACTAAAATAAAAAAAGATGTGCTTGTAGAAGAAAAATGGTATGTTATGATATATAATGAAGTACTAGTAGAGTGTGTGTTTTAGGTAGAGGGGAAAGAATAAAATCTAAAATATATAATTAATAACGAATTTGATGAACATCCCAACCAACTGCTTGAAGCCGTTGACTTGGATCTTGGATACCAAAATCAGCAACATACATTTCCTTGTGATGTTTTACAAGTTCTTGGTATCTTTGTTGCCATGCTTCTTCAACATGATGTACAACGTTTGCTTTTTTAGAATGATCCACCTTCTTAACACGTAACGTAAATCCACCACTGATAGGTCGATGATCCGAAGCCAGAACTTCATGACGTTGATAAAATAAGTTTTGAACATTGTTGGAACGATATAAAATACGATCACACCATGCAGGCACACGTTTCTTTTCAGATCGATCGTAATAATCGGTTCCTGGATCATATTTATATGTTGGCAAGAAATTGATGGCACTTTCTTGAAATATCAATAATTTGAAGAATGGATTGGTGAAACGTTGTTTTAATAATTGATCTTCCTTTTGTAATGCGGCTAATCCTTCGACAGGGTTACGATTCGCTAAATATTGTAATACTTTTTCGCGAGGCATGTTGATACGATAATTGAGATCACCCGAAAGGAAGCAATGTTCGTGATCAAGAATAAGCTCACCAGCACCACCGCGTGGATAAGCATCTACATCCTTGTGCCGTGTAGGGAATTTGGCTTCTTTAAGAATACCTTCTGCGTCTGCATTGCGTTGGGCTTGGTGGGATTGACCCGCGGCCAAGTGACAATTGACAAAGCATAAAGATGAATCATCCAATTGAAGTCGAATGGCAATACCACCCTTGTTACCATGAAGACTCTTTTTCATCACCTTCATCCCTGTCTTGACAATGGTCGAATCCACAGCTGATACACGACTCAATTCACTGGATCTGACAAATATACAACTGAATAAACCCACCAATTGATCTGTTTTAATGACTGTATATGCTCCTCGTCCATAATTATCCGCCATCACTCGCACCAAATGATCATGCCAAAGTGTATATCGGTGTGTTAACAATTCATCAGCTTCTTGGAGTGTTTCGATCTTTTTTCTCGATGCGAATAAGGAACCTAAAAATAATATATATTAAAAGATAGAGGCAGGTTTTATTTTAATATCTGATAATAAATGTAATAAATTTCAAACAATAAAACGGAGACAGCTAACTTACGTGCAGTCTGTTTTTTGGATTCCAAATCAACAATTTCTTGAATACCAACAACAATAATATCTGGATCTGGATCTCGCATGCTACTAAGCCATTCACGTACCAATTGATCATCGGGGGGTGGGAGTTTTTCTGGTTTATTGGCATCAATGTTCCACGAACATATTAAAATACGAGTTACTCGTTCTTCACTATAATCTGCTCGGAATTTTTCCATTTGTTGATCTATATTTATAATGAATTTTGTGAGTAATATTACCTTATGCAGAACAATTTATCATCATTTTGGGGTAAAATAAATGATATATATATGATTAATTAATTAAATGTTGATAATAATTATTACCTTTCCATTGTTCCGATAATAAACCATCCCAAAATGCAGCATAACCATGGGAATCCATACTAACTACTTGAACAGTAGGTTCATCCAAAGCAAGACCAATTTTATCCACAGAAAAGCTTGAAACACCCGATTCATGAGCTTTCCATAATTTCACAACGAGCCAACGTTGAGGTCGAGTATCATAAACATAAATCATGCCCGTATTGAAACCCATCCATAAATAGTAGTCACCGATGGCAACCATGCACGAGATTGCATACATCGAAACAGTAATGACTTCCAATCGTTCCATTGTATTTGCGTCCCAGACGCTGACTTTACCATCACCATGACCAATAAATATTTTACCAACATGATAAGGTACTACGGCCAATTGAACAATGTCACCTAATTCATTGGGAATACGTATACGTGGACTTTGCTGATGTTGATCTTGTTGTTGAAGATTACCACCCAAATGATGAACTTCATAAGCGCGTGTGGTTGCCATCCAAAGATCACGTCCAACAATCAATGCAGCAGAAGCTCTTGGAGTGACCGCGTGTTCATCAACCAAACGAATACTACCATCCAATACTTCCCACACATTCATAATACCTCCTTCATCAATGGTCCACATTTCCATATTTTTATACCGAAGAATCCAATTAATAGGTTGCGTATGGGTTGAATTAGGTCGGGCACAGATTTTACCCGTCGTCGTATCAATCACAAACAAATCGCTGTCCTTGAGTCCCACCCAAAGGTAACGTCCTTCTTCACTGGGTTCCATGACAGGTGCAAATTCTAAAGCGCATACTTTATCACTGCCATCATTATTTTGTCCATTGGTACCAATTGTATGGAGTGGTTGTTGACCTGAGCTTGTTTCCCAGATTTGAGTTTCATGTGCTCCGGTTGCTAGTAATCCACCTGAAATTGCCACGGCATTTTTCATGCATTTGTGACCTGTGGGGATAAGAGAAGGTGTCATGCGATTTTTACTTTCAATGATGGGTTTGTTTCTAGACGCGTTCGTTGCATCTGGATGAACTTCATTGGCCATTTGCATTTGAGATCGTGACATGGCTCTTCGTGCACTTGTTGTTCGTGTACTTTGGGATCGACGAGGTCGATCATAATCGCCTGAATGAGGAAGTGGAGGTGGTTCCACATCGGGCAGTGGAACACTATGATCAAACTGTTGATGATGATGTTGATGAAAACTAGAACCAATGGTATGAGATCGAGCCAATGTGGATTGAGAAGGTCGTGGGGGTAAAACAGGCATACCTTCGCCACGACCAGGAAGACAAGGTCGAGGGGGTAATATAGGTGGTGATGTTTCCATTGGCTTGCCTGGAATGGAAATAGGTTGCTGTGCTTGCTGCTGCTGATGTTCGGGTATATCGACAGCAACAGTGGCACGACGTGCTGCAGTATGGTATTTTTTACTGGGAGGAGGTGGTGGAGGAGGTGTGCCAATTTTTTTGTTATTATTTGCTCCTTTGGGTGGAGGTGGAGGTGTACGGGCTGGTGTTGTAATGGTGGAATCAAGGCTACCACTGGATGAAGCTCCTTCTGCATAACGTAAATGGACTTGACGTACTAATCGATCATCCAATTCACTATCATCACTGCTGGTGTTATTCGTTTCGTTACTGCTATCATCACTATCATCACTTGAATCGGTTACTTCTTCGTCGTCACAAAAGGGATCTTGAGCATGTGTTGATGGTGATGTTGAAGATTCTTGTTCGGAAATATCCCGTTGCCGTACTGAACGTGGTGATTGTGTCAGGTTTGTAACATTCGATACTATTTTGGTTGCTGCTGTAGCAGGAGGAGGCGGTGTAGACGTGTTACTGGTATTTGTTGCTGCTACTGCTGGAGCAGTAGTAGCAAGAGGAGGGGATGGTGTCGATATTTTTTCTGCAGGAATGGCTGATACTGCAGGTGCAATAGTTGCTTTAGATAAATTGGGTGTTGAATTACTTGATACATTCGGTGTTGCATTTGTCGTTGTAGGAGTAGTGTTCGCGGTAGATTGCTGTTGCACAGCAGCAGAAGAAATCACTTGACTAATTTTTTGTTTCTCGAACTGTTGAGCTAGTAATGACACTCTTTGACGTTGATCGTTTGAGGTAGTGGTGTTGCTAATTGTTGTACAAATTGATTCCGATGAAGCATTTGTCATGACTGAGGAGGATGGCGATTTTGTTGGAGGAGGAGGTGTACGCATTGGTGTTGTGGTTGAAGTAGGTGCTACTACTGATGGTTTAGGCGGAATGGGTGGAGCCCTGGAATTATTGACAGGTGATTCCACTGGTAAATTATTATTCACTGGTAATGGCGGTGATTTTATGGGTAATTGTTTATTTTGCGTAGGTTCAGATGATGAAGACGCGATTGGTTTCATTGCTGTTACTACTGTTTTAGGAGACGGTGTTGTAGAAGTAGTCATGGAATCTACCATTCCCGATAAAGGAACAGTTTGTTTTTGTTGTTCCTGCTTAACAGTATTAGTTCCTTGCTGTGCCCATCGTTTTTGTAATTCTTTAAAAGAAGGTTGTGGGTCATCATTGTCGTCATTGGCCATTGTTCTCTATTTGAATAGAAGTGAGAGAGACAGTTTGAAGTATGTGTGTGTGTGTGCTTTAAGTAGTAACGAGTGAATAATAGAAAAAGAAGAAAACGGGGGTTAGGTGTTTTTTGTTGCTGAGGAGAGAAAATAAAAAAAAAAGAAAAAGAGAGGAGTAGTGTTGTAACAAAGCCAAAAAAAAAAAAAAAAAAAAAAAAAAGCGGAGGAAAAATAATAACAAAGCGACTTTCCGTAAGTAGTGTGTGCACACACTGCCAAGGTCACTCAAGGTCGTACAGCTGTAAAGCAAAACAATAAAGCACTAACCACTTTGATATTAACTTGGGATTATTTACAGAAAAATTAGCTTATAATTCAACATCCATCCATTTTGACAAAATTATTAAGTATACATGATAGCCTACTATTATTGGAAAATAATCATATATTAAACAATAAAGATCTTTTCTAAAATCTATTCAATTGAATTACTTTTAATCATTCCGTTTTTATTATTAGGCGTTCTGGATAAATTAGAGAAGGAATTTTCCAAAAGAAAATCGTTGCCACCTCTCTTTGCTTCCACGCAGGAATCTTTAGCTATGAAACATTCGCAATTGAAGGATGCTTCTCCGACATGGTTTCCGACCGGATCAGTACGTTTAGTGATTTCAATCGCTTGCAAACCTTCAAGAACGCAGGTATTGAACTTTATTCAAAGTTACGCAATGCGTTACCAGAAGGAAATTAGCAAGACATTTTGAGTAGCAGCAGCAACATCGACAATGATAATAATGACAATGAAGGGAAGGAGGAAGAAAAGGACAATGATAATGAAAAAATACATGAAACAATTACCTTTTCATTACGCTCCGTCTTACGAGATGAACTGTCATACTAAGACATCCTGACCACATTGAATCGTGAACAAAACCATGTAGGTCGATGTATGTCCGAACTCGCTGAAGGAGTTAAGGTTCTAACTGACATGACCGGGAGTGGAAAAGTCGGTACCTTGTTTGGAACGGAATCAACTATTAACAAGATGGATATTCAAACATTGGCACCCAATTCCAAGTTTGAATCAAATGCATCCACGGTAGTCAATATTGCATGTATTCCAACGGATGTTACCAAGCTGGAGGATGCGAGGATTTATAACTATGAGCATACATCAAATATTCTATTAGGTAATTTTATTATCTTGAATTATACTTGTCATAGAATATTATAATTTAGGGTATATAGTATTTAATGTATAATTATTTATTTATGGACAGGATGTATTAGGTCAAGTGTCAGGGAAAGTCGTGAATCAGAAATATTTGGAAAAAGTAGAAACCTAATCAAGCAATCAAACAAGGTGCAGAAGCAACGTGATTTTCGTTTAAATGGTGCTATGAATAATGGTTTACGGGAGTTTTAACAGGAATAAAGAATATTTGGACGCGAAAACGACATAATAGAGATTTACATGTTACAACAACAGCTTTATTACATCTAAATCTTGCACCGCAACGTGTCCAGAGATATATTCAACGGTTACAAGAACGAAAAGAAAAAAAAGTAGCCGATTCCAAAAAGAAGGAGGCTGAAAAAGTAACCAACACAAAGGATCCCAAGTTGAAGATGCGACAAGTGAAATACTATTGTTCTGAGCTCATGCCGGGAATCGCACGCGGTCGTAATGAAATAATCACCAACAAACTTTTAGATAAAGTGGAAGATTCTTATACCAAGATATTTTTCTTTCTTTTTTTTGTGGCATTATATATTTCATTATATATTTATACTTATGATGTTAGATATCGTTAGTTCCAGAAACCAGAAGACAAAGGATCATGTGCATCTAATCGTCCCAAGTCTGGTCCGACATCCTCTGATCCAATTTCACAACAAGAAATTGCAACCCTAAATCCGTTGGAAGTCAACCAAGAGGAAGAGGGAAAGATTGAGGAAGAAAAGAAACCGTTTAATAGGATAATCAAAGCTCTTACCGCTATTGTAAAGTGACTCCTTGATACACAAAGCAAAGATGTATCTGCTGCGGATGTCAAATCTACCGCATTCAAAGGAATTACTTTGACCGAAATACAATGTAATATTACAGTAAATACCGTGAATCAACTTCGTCCTTTTTATTCCCCGGAGCATGGCGACAACAATGATGATAACAATAACGACGACGACAGCGATGATAATGATGATGATGATGATGACAATGAAGAGGAAAATTTGTTGTCTGTCCATCAATGCGCTCCTTTGGCGTATCTTACCAACGCCATTGTCAAGTTTATTGTCCCACAGCAGAACGAATGGTCAATTGCTCCAGAAGTGAACATGGGAGATCATAGTATTCATTTATATACAGACGTAATATATATATGTATTTTCCAACAGTTTTAGCATTCCTTCTGGTGATCCAACAAACCCGTTCATTACAAATAAAGCTATGGAGCAGCAAAAACATGCAAAACGAATCGTTTGTGAAGCTTTTTTCAAGTGAGACAGTTGTACGAGCATTAGATTCAAGGAAATTAATGCCAAAATATCGTATTACATTTATAAACAGGTATACAGTACGAGCATTTGCCTGGTATTAAGTATCTCTTGTTTGATGAAAATGAAGAAGAATCGTTGGATGATGGTCATGGAGGAAAGACTCGCGATGTGACGATGCAATACGCTCAAGATATTGGTGGTTCTTCTGCACAGATGATGATGAGCAATACAAATAATAAAGAGAGCGATAGGATGAATAATGATGACATGAAGATGGAATAGTGTATGCGTGTGTGTGTGTTTTGAAATGAATATCCCTTCCTCCTTCCTCCATAATAGAATGAACTTGTTAGTGGTTCACTTCTTGTTGGCTACGCATATGTTTATAAATAAACAAAGGATTATATATTATAATCATCTTTGGAAGAAATATATAAGCTTGGTAAAAAAAAAAAAAAAAGAGATATGCTTACCAATAGCATTTGTTAATCTTGTTTTTTTTCCTTATAATCGATGATGATCATTTTTTTTTTGTGTCCAAGTTCTATATAATAAGTTTATTGTTGTTGATTAATAATGTCTTGGTTCAAAAAAGATGCGTTTCAGGAAAAAAAAACGAATTACCTTAACGGGTGTTATAAGGAGATAATGGATAGTACGAGCAGGAACCAAAGTATTTATATGAAATGATGAAGGAAGCTTCATCAACAGGACTAGAAGTAGAATGACATAGGGAACTTGAGCATAAGGATCAAAACCAGAGAACCATGATGGATGGAGAAGACCTTTTTGCTTGCTGGCCGGCTGATTGGATGGATGATATGAAGTAGAGAATGATAAAAAAAAAAATGAAGTAGAAGAAGGTAAAGTGGCAATTTTTCGATTTTTGGGGACCCTTTTTATATTGCTTTCGTTGGGGAGAGGAGTCGTTGAATTTGTTTTTCTTTTTTTTTTTTTTTTTTGACATCAAGTAAAAATACAACTAAATTGAATCCCTGATAAAAGTAACAATTTTATCGAAATAAGACGAAATGGGTCTTATTTTAAATTCAAGAACCTACTCTTTCTTTTGATATAATTTTTCATTCTGCTTTTATATGATTATATTTGATGATATTGTCATAAAATAATAAAATGTTTCTTTTTGACACGAAAAAAAAAAGATTATTTGACCGCATGATGATTATCACAGATGGAAGTTTAATAGCAATTGGTGGATATCATTTAATAAAGAGTCATATTACACATTTTTATTGGAATGACTTGCTTTTTTTTAAAGAAAGTGTTTAGAATAGAACGTTCTGGATAGTTTAAATAATCCAATGTGTATTTTCATATTTTTAAAGTTTGACAGGAGGTGCGGGAAAAAAAAGCGATTTACATCATAACGATGGAAAAGATTTTTTTTTCTTTTTTTTTTTTTTTTAAAAAAAAAAAAGATAGCATTGCAACAGTCAGACAAATTGTTATGTGAACTTATTAGACAGTCATGAATAAAATTTATATGATTAGAATGAGAAGTAGATGGACTTTCTGCTGATATAAATTTATTATTCTTATTGTATGCAATAAGTGGGTGTTTTCGTTGATTAAAAAAACGCGTTATTTATTATTTTTTTTTGAAAAATTCATGCTGATGTGGATTCATCGTTTTCAGAAAATTAAAAAAGAAATGTATGTCAAGTGAGCAATTGCGTGCTTTGTTTTCATTTTCATTGGATTAGAAATAATAAAGAAAGATTTGGTAAAAGAAGCTCTATTTGGTGAATGATGGAATCTAGTGGGAAATTTTATCATATCACTAGGCCAAAAAAGCTGTTATTTATTATAATAAAAAAATAAGGATAGAATGTAGTCTAGATCTATCATATTCAAATGGATCATGCTCATTATGCTTATTTTCCGCTAATGCGGATACTGTGAGAAAGAAACAACATCCCTAATATTTGGGTCTTTATTTTCCTATTCCTATGATGCAACGATATCATCATTATATAATTACAAGGAAGATCAATCAAACAAGAAACCTACGCTATATATGGTAAAACATGTTGAGGCATGATATGAGGAATACGTATACCATATGGAGCATGAGGTCTAGAATAAATCAACTTCGTTTTGTATATAGCAGAAATAATTTAAATGCCTGTCACTCATACCACTATTATCAACGTTGTTCCAAAAAGGAAATCTTTATATATTTTTGCATTTTACCACATTATTTTTGATAAAGTGCGACATATTATTTGTTGAAGATCCTGAATGTTTATACAGGTATTATTCTCATATATGGTAGAGAACTAGAGCTGCTTTTATCAAGAAGCGCAACATCCTCTGAAGGAGTGATGCAATACTTTATATTCCTTGATTCTTCAATTTCTAAAAGTATCTTCAACAAATCCTATCTTTTCATAAAGATGTTTACACTATACGAATTGAATTCTGGAATGAAAAATTGATAGATTGACATCCCAAATAAAAAAATATTGGTCTATTCAAAAAGTCTTGCACAACCATATCATTGTGATATATTTGTTATCAATCAAAAGAATGAAAAAGGAATGCTTTGATACTTGAAACAAAAGTTTTTACGCTACTCAAAATAGAGATACACACCTATAGTAACGAGGCACGATCATCATTATCATGTTCCTTTTTTTTATGCACCATAAATTACTTACACTACAAAATCGAAACAGTCAATGTACTTTTAGAGGTTTGTGGCAACACCAACAAACAACTCAAAAAAATTATCAATGTAACAGAAGATGAGGATGAAACACGAAAGGTATATATGAAAATGATATGTGAAGGTTTGCTACAAAGGAGGATTAGAAGAGGGATATTTATCTTTCAATTATATTCACTCCCAAAAAAGGCTCTCTACTACTGCGGGTTTTAACTTGGAATATGCAGCATATTAGTATTGTTGATGAGAGTTGATCATGTAATTAATTTTTATATGAATAAAATATACAAAAAGAATATTTGCTATTAAGAAAAATCGGATAAGGAGAATACTTTAGCGTTTTATTCGTAAATGAGAACTGTTAAGGGGCTTTTTATATATATTCTTATAGAATATAATAAGTGTTTCTTCTATATCTAATTTTGAAAGTGTTTTATGGTGAAGATAGTTTAGGATTGAATTTCCTTGACCTTTGCCTTGATCAATTCATCAATGTTCTTGTTATGTTTATCAGTTAATGTTTGGACCTAAAATAATACAACCTAATTAACCTTCCTGAACTATCCTATTTCCCCTTCCTTATCCAAATCATTATCAATGTTTTTTTACCATCTTTTCAAGTTTTTTAATTTCATCAGCTGGTGCTACTTTAGAATCTTGCTTTAATTGCTTCATACCATCCTGACGGATATTACGAATCTTTGATTTCATTTGCTCACTCATTTGACTAACTGACTTGGCCATTTTATCTCTGCTTTCTTTGGTGGGTCTATAACACGCATTTATCCATGAGTTAACTATCATCCATAGCTATATAAGCATCGATATACTCGTCCCTTCCTTTTGTTTCAATTCTTACTTTGGTACAGGCACACGTATCATTTCATTATCAATAACTGGATTCAAGTTTAATCCAGACTCACGAATACTTTTGTCTACTGCAGAGCGAAACTAATAAAACGATCATACATCCCATAAGTACATTTTTTGCTTCCACTTTCTTATAATTCCACAGGCATTTCCAATAAAATTATATACCTCAGAATCATGCACAGAAACCAATAATGTTTGTGGATCTCGGATAGTCACTTGAGCCAAATCTCTTAAAGAATAATTTGATCCATCTATCCGAACACGAACACTATCCAAAATGGCTAGATATACAAATAATCAGTTTCATATCACTTAACGCCAGTTCACTTGAATAATTTCACAATCCAACATTATGTAACACAAAAAAGTAGAAAGCATATATTTATACCCCTTCTTTTTTAATTTTACCTGGGTTAGCTCTACCAACACGTAAAGTTTTAAAACTTTCTTTAAGGGATGCAATGGTACCATCCATACGTTCTTGAAGTTTCTTTTCATCAAATGCACGAGCAATATCTCCAGAAGCTTCTGAAGAGCTTTCCGCTACAGTAGCACCACCCTTTTTATTATTCTTCTTTTTGGCATAACCACGTTGTTGCTGTTGCTGTTGTTGTAATTGCCATCGTGCAGCAAAAGATTCTGTTGGTGTATATAAAATGCCGACATGACGAGTCAGTAATCGTGAAAGTGCTGGTGTGGTCATTATGCAAAATATATTTTGCTCTAGAGAGAGAAGGAGAGAGGGGAATTAGGTAAAGAACAGACCGAAGCAAGGACCCTATTTCAAGCTCATGTATGCAAAACGTAAAATAAGCCACCAAATTAATGTTGGACGCTTTTCTTATGCAAACCACGACATTGATTATTCCATAAACAAAACCATCATCCTCTCGTTTGCACTAAGAGTTTTTAGCTCCATAATACTAAAGATGTAGTTATTGTTTTCAATGAGCTATTCACTAAAGATATCTTTAGCCCGCTTTATAATAGATCCTGGTGATATTTGTTTGTTGAATCGAGCATAATGTATTATAACCAAAATCATTCATAGGAATCAATCTATTACTATTAATTAATAATAATAAGTTAGTCACTATATTAACCTATGATTTTTACATATACGTAATTTTTAAAAGATGTGTTTTTTTTTCTTGATTGCTTTGTTGGGACATATAATTATATAATACAAAAAATCATCTGCTCTACTATTATTATGCAAAGGCAGGATTTGTTTACACTCCGGACTCATGATTGTTTGCGCAGCTACCGCCCACCTAAAAAAAATAATGAGAAATATTTCAATATATAATATCTAATTAGAATACAAAGAATCTAATAACTTACCCGCGCACAGTGTGGCTCCAGCCGGCAATACATGATCCAAAAATAGATTCATGTTCTTTTATAAACCTCTCTTGGTTCTTGAGAAGGATATATAAATGGAAGCTATAGAAAAGAATAAACTAATTTATCAGTAAACATTTTTTTTATAAATGAAGCCAAGATCCACACTTTACATACCTTGCCAGAAAAAAAATATGAGAGAGAGAGACAAATGAGTGGAATGAGATAGAGAAAGAAAGAAAACGAGCGAAATGAATAAGTGACCTATTGAAAAGAAAAAAAATTGATTAGATTATTTGATCACATTGACACTTACATATTTCAGATACGTTCTACTTCAGCAAGTACTTACTGTGTACTGTGGAACACCATCAAATCAATGAATATAAAGAAAATATGAATGAATCAGTTTGATTTAGTCCAAGCAATAATATTCGTTTGTATATAATATTTCTTCTTCATACCCAACTCCATAAAATTCAAATGAACTGTTGTTTTATTTACCTTAAGAAGAAAATGAAAAAGAAAAAAAGAAGGGCGGGGCCAGCGCCAAAAAAAAAAAAAAAAAAAAAAAAAAAAAACCTAATGGAATATGTTATAGTCAGTAAAATAACAGCATGAGTTTATTTGATTTAAAAGAACAATAGCTTTCATCAAGCCTTATTTTGACAATATCAAAAAAACATAATAACTTACTGTGCCAGAAAAAAAAAGAAAGGCAACCAGAATAGCCAAAGAAGAAGAAAGAATAAAAAAATACATTTATGATTATAAATATATGGATTTTGATCAATTACGCAATACTGACAACTGTTATATACAATTTATGCATAAATGAATTGTGGCTTTTCATTGGCTCTCATGTTCATACATTGACCAGCTCTTTATTTTGGTGTAGGAATTAGCTTTACACTCCCCACCGATCTTACCTTTTTTGATGATATACTAAAACAACTTCTTGTTTTTTTTACACTGATAAAATTTGTATTAAATATATAGAATAGATATTTCAAAATAAATTAAGAAGAATATACTGACGCATAGATTGAATCTATTTTGTCTCTAATTTAGAGGTTTTTAGATCCACTTTTAGATCCACGATTGGGATATGCTGTCTCTATTTTTTTCGTATCTACTCTAAATTTTTGGAGTAGATACACGATTGGGAATGCTCTTAGAGAAATCATGAACAAGCGTCGAGTGGAGGAAGAACTGGAGATGATATAGGTAAAATCAAATTTCTGTTTTTTGCACTAACCATTTATATACTTCTATATTTACCCTCTGTACTAGGAGGAGGAACCCAGATTGAGAGACTGAAGAAAGATGTATAGCGTTAGAGCATGCTATTTCGGATGAGAAACGGGGTAAAGACTGGCAGTTACTTTTATTTGCTTGTTTAGATGATGCCGAGGTCTTGTAGTCATCCGCAAACGATTGTCAGATTATATCACGCTCACCCCAGATTATAACAGTCCAGTGACCAGAATTAGCATTATAGAGTTGACCGAGGATGATGATGCCATAGCTCATGACGAGTAGTATGATGAAGAACATTTCCAAGAAACAATTGGCAATCTTGGACATGCTCCTGATAGAGATGAAAACGATTATGCTTTTTATTATGATAATAATGACAATAATGACAATGCTTGATTATATTTATTTAACTTTAGACATTTCCCATTACTTATATATGGACTATATTTTTCCAACCATTTGTCATTATTATCATGTTTCGATATTAGGTTCAAAGTACTGTTATTATTTTTACCATTGCTATATACTCTTTATATTAATTTTTATATTAACTTTTATTATTTTCATCTATTATTTGTATAATTATACATGTTTTTAAGAATCTATTTTTTATGATTTTACCAAAGAAACGGTGCTCCTCTGTAAAACTTTACTACCGAAATAAGGTAACGTGAATGTGAACTAGTATGCATAATACAGTGTATTATTGTAGGAAGTGTTACTGTATAATAAGTTTATTCAGCCTACTAGCTTAGCTACACTAACGGATATCTATTTTACTTATTGTATTTGTATAAGAAAAAACTAGAGCGTCATAAATTTTTCCAATTTAGATATAACTCGTAGACTAAGTACTTATTCTCCTGTACAAAAAATAAGCTTGAGTGATTAATCTTAATAGGATGCTTATTTTCTCCATAGTACTTAATTTATTAATAGCTTGTCACCTTAACAAAAAAATGTAATGTAGTATAAGGTTGGTAAACATAATAGCGTGATGGGAAAAAAATCTGAATGCTAATTGCACCAGTTTGAAACATGTGTATAACAATAAAGATATATTATCGGAGGAAAAGAACACCACTTCTATTTAAACAGGTTTTTTTTCAGTTAATTCTCTTAATAATTTGTAAACAATATATATGACATCACAACGACATGACCATATGCCTAAGGGACCAGTCTTGTACCATCTACAATATACTATATAGTTTTTTTTTTACCTATTTAAAAGAATAATATATAAGACATTTTTTTCACCTTTTTTTTGCTGAACATGGCATTTTATTATTGGGGCTTTACGAAAGAAATTATGTATTAAAATACGCAGGTATATTAATAAACGCCACTCTTGTACTTGATGCGTGATAATGCAGATCCAGGCACACAATCTAGTAAAATATATATAAAATGTAAATTATAAAGAATGATATTTGTTTTCTGTCTGTACTTTGGAATATTTCAAAAAAGAAAAGGTTGTCATTATTATATTTATTTATGTATTGCTATTTATTGTTTGCTATATAACTATTTTTAAAATGATTTTATGGCGACTGATGAAAATGTGATCTCGGTCAAATTACGGAGACAACTGCATCAGAAACCTTATACCAGGATAGTATTTTAATAATGTGTTATGTATACATTATATTCATCTCATACGTAACAACAATGACAATGCTCAAGTTATATACTGAAACGATCGCATTCTTACTGGAATAAGTATAAACAATGTTTATTAAATATTTTATATATTTTAAAATAGATGTTATAGCTATTAGTAAACAAAATAGATATTGATAATAAGAGTCCTACATCATCAAACTACCTTACCAAACACCCAAAGTATTAATAGTGTTTTTCCAACGAGGGTTGCAGCAACAATGCATATTTGTTTTTGTCGATTGCATGCATAATATCTCAATAAAAATTATGTAAAATAATGAAGAAGCTTCTTTATTTATCAACAACAGGAGCATATTTGTCACCGTTAAAAGTACTCTGGCATTACAGTTATCTTTTCTTTTCTTTTTTTTTTTTTTTTTTACTTCTTTACTCCATCCACTAACTTTTTTTTTAAAAAAAAAATGGAAAGAGTGTTTTCATTGCAAGAAATTTCTCAGCATAATACAAAAGGTATTAATCGACAAGTTTCATATATGTGCTAGTAATGGCGTTTACATCTTACGTATTAATTCGGAAATATAAATGCGTAAACTAAATTCTCTGATTTTTGAACATATTTTTAGACGACCTTTGGATTGTTTTACATGGAAAAGTGTATGATCTAACCAAGTTTCTTCCCAACCATCCTGGTGGCCAGAATGTTATTTTGAAGCATTCAGGAAAAGACGCTACATTAACTTTTGAATTATATCATTCTACTGATATTATTGATCGATTCTTGCCACCTGAAATGTACATTGGTCAAGTGGAACAGGCCTATGGAATAATCCCATCCAACAAGAGTGACGAAAATCAGGAACAGCAGCAAGAAACTCAAGAAGAAAAAAGAATTCAATTAGCAAGAGAAACAATGCCACCTATTGAAGAAATGTTTAATACGTTTGATTTTCAATGTAGGTCAATTTTTTTAAAAAAAAGCTGCAGGAAACTCTAAATAATTGAAAAAAAAATAAGCAGCTATTTTAATTGGGTATTTCTTGCTTTACTATTTTATATATTAGCTGTTGCAAGGCACGTTTTGAAAGAAAGTGCATTTGCTTATTTTTCATCGGGTTCAGGAGATGATATGACGATGCGAGAAAACCATAATGCTTACCATCGAATATGGTTTCGACCTCGTGTCATGGTAAATGTCTCTCATATTGACATGACTACCGAAATGCTAGGCGCTCAAGTTTCATTTCCATTATATATATCAGCCACATCCTTTTGTAAAATGGCGCATCCCGAGGGAGAAAAGGTATTAGCCCGAGCAGCTGGAAAACAGGGTATCATTCAGATGATTCCCACTCTTGCATCATGTTCGTTGAATGAAATTGTAGATGCACGTGTATACCCGACGCAGCTTCAGTGGCTACAACTCTACATCAACACAGATCGTCAAATGACACAGAGAATGATTCAGCAAGCTGAATCAGAAGGTGTTAAAGGATTATTTATTACTGTGGATAGAGCTATTGTTGGTAAGTCTTTTCTTTATAAATATATCCAAATATTATAAAACCTTGTTCTTGGATGAACCTTTCTTTCTTTGAGAACCACTAAAATATAATTATGTATAGGTCCTCGAGGTAAATCTGCCAATGATAAAGATATGTTCGAGGATCAAGGTGGTATGGAAAAAGTTCTCAATCATGAGAGAGGTACTGGTTCCAAAACATTGCCCTCATTCGTTGACCCATCCATGAATTGGAAAGATATGGCGTGGTTTAAATCAATTACAAAAATGCCTATAGTTCTCAAGGGAATTCAACGATGGGAAGATGCAGTCCTTGCTTGGCGTCACGGTTGCGCTGGCATTGTTTTGTCAAACCACGGAGGCCGTCAATTAGATTTTTCACCTTCTCCTATTGAGATCTTACCAGAAGTAATAGATGCTTTGAAGCGTGAAGGATGTGATCCCAGCAAGGATTTTGAAGTTTATGTGGATGGTGGAATACGGCGTGGAAGCGATATCTTTAAAGCCATTGCATTGGGAGCAAAAGGAGTGGGTATTGGTCGACCTGCTTTGGTAAGGTTTTTTTTTCAGTACATAGAATTTTTGTGTAAATAAAATTTTCTAAAGTATCTAGTTTATTTATTTCGTACTATATATAGTACGCTCTGGGATGCTACGGAGAAAAAGGTGTCGAGTATCTTTTGAATCTATTTAAGGTATATATTTTTATGCTTTTTTTATCATCAATCAATAGGTTGTCATAGATCTCCATCTCAGTGTACTCCATATTATAAAGACATTCTAACATGGCATGATTTCTTGAAAACACTTAATGTGTTTACAGACCGAATTAGCAATGTGTATGCGACTAATGGGCGCACCAACCATTAAGGATATTCAATCTGATATGGTCGATACCCGTAATCTGAAAAACCATTATGTGGCAAACCCTATCGATTACCTAGCCAAGACTACTTATGAGAGGTTACAGCCAAGAGGCAACCTCTCAAAATTATAACATTATTATATCAATGACAAAAAGCATTCTTGAATGCCTCCAGGAGTGTAGATACGAAAATCCACATTGAAGTGAATTACACTATACCTATATAAAAACATACATCTTTTCGTGTACTCCGTGCGTTATTATTACTATTATTATTATCATCTGGTCCATCTGAGGCTCAGTATCTAGTAGTAGTAATCAAAAGTAGCATTCGTCTCTTTTTTTTGAGAGTAAGTGCGTATTTATTTGGAAAGAGTACATTTATATGAGGCATTTGGTGCTACTACGTGCTATACTATTGAAACAAATGAAAAAATATCCTGATTTGACTATAAATAATAAACTTTTTACTGAGAGCCCGTGTAAACATAGTGTGTGCCACTATTTAGACTTTGTATATATGCCTATACCAGTAGCATTATTATGGTCAATAAAGTTTATACGCTGTGGCAGCCTGTAAAGTGATGGATTTTTTTTTATGTTACCAAAGTGAGTCATTTCATGTGTAGCCTAATTTTATCAAATCAGAGCGGCCATCACTGATCAAAGTTTCCTTAAATGCCCCATTATCGTTTGCTTGTAACACAATAATAAAAGTAGCTAAATAAACCAAAGCACGAAAAAGTATATAATATAAAAGTAAAGCATCAAATACTTGTTTTATGCAGAATCCTGCAGTGGAGGATACCTCAACTGACTTATATAAAACACCGAATTGATTTTTCAACCCCCCTTTCTCTTGTTCTTTTCAGTTTTTTTTTTCTTCATGAGAAATTTTACGTTGTCAGAAATTGCTCAACATAATAAGAAAGGTAATTGTTTTTTTTTTCTATCCTTATTCACTACAGCTTTTAAAAAGTAAAAGATACGATCAACTATACATAAATAACCTGTTTAATCATCACAGATGATCTTTGGATTATAATTCATGGAAAAATATATGATTTAACAACGTTTCTCCCTGAGCACCCTGGAGGTCAAAAAGTCATTTTGAAGTGTGCTGGGAAAGATGCTACATCAGCATTCGATAGCCATCACCCTCCTGATATGATTGAAAGATTCCTATCACCTGATGTATGTATTGGTCAACCAGTCATGGAAAAATCTCATGAAGACAATGCAAACATAAAACGTCAACAAACAGAAACAGATGAGGAAGAACGAATCCAGCTGGCACGAAAGAATATGCCATCCATCGATGAATTGTATAACGCGTATGATTTTGAATGTAAGTCGATATTAAATACACACATAAAAGAAATTATTATATTAATATGGATGAGAGGGTTGTTTTTTTTTCTTCAAAGCGGTTGCAAAAACAATCCTCTCAGATGATGCATGGGGATATATTTCATCCGGGACTGATGATGAGATTACTATGCGTGAGAACCATAGTGCTTATCATCGCATATGGTTTCGCCCTCGAGTGATGGTGGATGTATCAAAAATTGACATGACAACCCACATGTTGGGCCAAAAAGCCTCATTGCCATTTTATATTACAGCTGCAGCATTCTGTAAAACAGCGCACCCGAATGGTGAAATGGCACTCACAAGGGCGGCTGGTCGGAAGGATATTATCCAAATGATTCCAACATATGCATCCTGTTCCTTTAAAGATATAGTTCGTGCACGTATCAGTTCAAATCAAATACAGTGGTATCAACTTTATGTTACAAGGGATCGGAAAGCGACCCAACGCATTGTTGAGGAGGCAGAGGCAAAAGGAATGAAAGGATTATTTGTTACAGTGGATACACCAGAGTTAGGTATGGCTTGTCATTGAAAGTATATACATTGGGTACTACAAGCAGGTATAATGTTGGATATTTATTCTAAATAATTAAATCCCATATACTATGGTTAGGCCGTCATCTTAAAGAAATGCGAATCAACAATCAGCGTGATGATCCATCGGAAATGGAAACAGGAGAGGGAACAGTTAGCGTCAGTTCATTTTTTGATCCATCCTTGAATTGGTCTGATATTGCTTGGTTAAAATCAATTACCAAAATGCCCATTCTTCTCAAAGGGGTGACACGATTAGAAGATGCTGTCCTCTCTGCACAGCATGGTCTACAAGGCGTAGTTTTATCAAATCATGGAGGTCGACAAATGGATTTTGCTCCATCCACAATTGAAATTTTACCAGAAGTAATGGGTGCTTTGCAACGCGAAGGATTGGATAAAAACTTTGAAGTATATATTGACGGTGGTATTCGACGAGGCAGTGATATTTTTAAAGCAATTGCGCTGGGTGCAAAAGGCGTGGGCATTGGTAGACCTTTTTTATATGCCATGGCTTGTTATGGAGAGAGAGGAGTCGAACGGCTTATTGATTTATTCCAGGTATCTAAAGTATACTGTTGTTTGTTATCTCTTTTATAATATATAACCTTATAACTAACGAATTTTTACTATGTACTACGATTCATACTGAATAGGCGGAGCTTACCATGTGTATGCGATTAATGGGTGCACCCACCATTGCTGACATCAAACCTGATATGGTGGATATTCGAAATTTAAAGGATCATTTTGTTGCTAATCCAACGGACTACTTAGCCAAGTATGCTTACGAAAGAATGCAGCCCAGAGGCAAATTGTCAAAATTATAATATATAAATATACAGAAGCAAGAATTGTACATAGCGTGGTATATATTTTGAATAAAAAAAATAATGAACAAATATGATGTTCTCATAGCTACTGATATTAATTTAAGCACCTGAAAGAAAAAAAGTATGTGAGATAGATTAAACCATCTTGTGGATGCTATTAATCTCTGATCAACTTATCGGGCCGTTATGAAGATAAAATGTAAAGTATATTGGGGTTTGTTTCTCCCTTCCTTTTTCTTTGACATCATTTGTAAGAGCATTCCCAGCAGCTAATATTACTTAACCTAACATTGAGGTTCCCCAAAAATAAGATGGAGCTGATTCCCCACCAGTAATACCTAACTGTTAGCCTAAGTGTGTGGTACAATGAATACATCGAGTTTAGGGCTAACTTGAATAAAATCTTAGAAAAACCTGGTTTAGGAACTACTACTGGGTTTGCTCTAGGCATCATAATAGCATTCTGCCGAGATATATCACTTTTCCTTCTTTATTGTTCTAAAAGGTATGTATCCAAATTATGCATGAATATAATCAACTATTGTCGTGATAATTCAGATATTTTCATAGAATATTTTGTGGCTAAACTTGGTTAATAGGATGATATGCATATAAACACTGAAAGATGCGAATAATGCGGAGTATTCATTTTTCTGGATATTGCATCCAAATTTTGTCTAAATATGCTATAAATTCAATGTTGTTTAATTAATAGTAGGTAAAGATTCATATAAAAAAGTGATTCAAGCATTTACTGATAGTGGATGTGAGCATCCATAACCCAATAAGGAAATTTACCAGCTATTGACTGGAATTTTAGAACCATAAATACAGACAAAAAATGTGTTGCATCATCTTCATTTCAAAACTCATTTTCAAGATTATCATAATTATTATCAACAATTCATTCCAGAATTTATATTCTATGCATGTCAGACTATAAAATTCCAGGAACATATTTTAGAAATATTATAAATCCAACGAGTAATTCGATTTTGAAAAAAAAATGTAAAAAAAAATGTAAAAAAAAAAATGCGTATTTAAAAAGTTTGTACTATATTAATCCTGTAATTGTATCTTCGTCATCATCCCAACGAAATGTTTGATATACTACATTAACAGGTGTAACTATAAAATGTTTTGGACTGGTGTCACACAGCCATAGAATGGTGAGATCCGGGGTGACAAGACGTTTACCGCGGGAACAAGTCTAGAATGATTATTTATCTGTAAGAAAACAATCGCGTGGCACACAAAGCATAAAAGAAACCGTTATCCCCCGTATTTGTTTGGTAAATCACGCTCTTGTTTCCATATAGAGTATTTTCTGTGTAGCAATACAACTACAGCATTACACATGGGTTTTTTTAAAGTACCCAAAGCCTTTTATATATTTCCACTAAATGGATATGTACTACCATCTCATTTTATTTTAACGATTATCGTTAAGGTAGTAATTTACTAAATACATACATTTTTTTATCATTTGATTGTTTTATATATCAGCATTTGGATATAAAACTCCATTTCTTGATGCTCTAAGAAAATGGGCCATCAATAAGGTCAATTTTACAAAGATTATATATTTTAAAAAGAAATACATATAATTCTTGCCAAGGAAAAGAACAGACTTATTGTCGTTCCTATAGAAAAGTATAAATGATAAAATAAACCTCTTTTCATAAGAAATAATGGTGGATGGTTATGTGGCTGTGTGGCGCTCTAATTTATTTTATATTTCTCTTTTGTAAAGTTCCAAATAAGAACTCACAGTGTTATTTTCTTTTTTCGCATCATTAAATTCTATTACAGCCTAGGTCTTTCGTTTAAACTTTTTTTTTCTGTAAAAACACACACCATCTACATCATGGCAGAATTTACTGCAGCTTATTCGGTGATATTTATTATTATTGGATTTATCATTGTAGCTGTAGTTTGTTTACGTTATGTTTCTCGACAAAGTAAAAGTAAGTTTTTTCTTTTGTGTTCATCATATATCTTTACCATCAATCATCCACGTATCAAGAATCGTCATTCTCCTTATTTTACGTACTTTGGTAAAAAGTTTTGGAATATCTCTGATTATATACTAAATATCATAATAACAATAACAGAAATGATGAATGAGGATAATGAACGACGAAGACAACGAGGATTACTACGCGCTAATCAACAAGAAAGCGATCCAGAACAAGGATCTTGTCAGTCAGGACCACCTTCTTATCATCAAGCAACAAATAGTGTAATCACTTTACCGCCCCCTGCTTATACAGATCATCGCCGTGACCCTCAAGCGACTCATCTGATGTGATTGGGGAAAACAGAAATCTCCATGAGAGAAAAATATGATACAATATCTAATGATTCCTCTGTTTCTATCCCGTTCACACGGTGATGGATTTCAAGGCAATCCCACATTGCTGGAACAGCAAAACAAAAACCAAGAGAGAAAAAAACACTCTTATCGATGTTATATGGGAAATTAATTATCAATTAAAATATCTTTTTTGTAGATTATGTATAAATATAATATATGAGTATAATAGTAATAATAATAGTAATAATGTATATAAAAAATGTGTATAAACAAATAGTAAGGATAATTATATCTATATAATATGGTAATTTATGCTTTACAAGTGGAAAATGATGTATCTATCTCTGGGAAAAGTGCAGAAATAATCTCATCAAATAGGGTATACGCAAGGTCTTGGTTAAGTCGTTTGTTTTGAAGAACACTGAATAATCGTCTTGCTCCGCGTCTTGCGTTTTGCCGACCAACCATCTGTCCTAATAAATCTATTTGTGTAAAAATATAAAAAAAAATGCGTAAGTCATGTTGAACGTTTGTTATCCAATCAGCTGTGTATATTTTTTAATGCTCTGTTCTTGATTTTTACCAGGTAACCAAGTGGACAACTTTCTGTTTGCAGCTTCTTTTGTATGTTGTTTTTCTTCAGGCCGACGGGGTTCCTTGAATGTAAGTGTTTGACCATCAGGCCATAAGCTATCAGTCACCTTTCGAAGGTAGAAAACAATCATGGGTTCCGTTTCTAGGAAATGGACCGTCTCACGAAGTTTTCTATAATCGGCAATTGTCAGTTTTTGGTTAAGGATTGAAAAAGAATGCCGCATACGAAAAAAAAAAACCATAAGAATATATAATCTACCTTTCAATCGTACCACCAAGGATTTGTTGCAAGATGATAACAACTGCCTGTCTTCGTAACCAATTATTCTTTTCTTTAAGCTCAAACATTTCAATAAACAAATCACAAAGTGGTTCAGTAAATTTGGTGATGCCTTCTGGTGAATTTTTCAACGTGTCCGAAAACTCGGGATCTGATGTTACTGCTGCTGCCGCGGCTGCCGCCGCCGCTGCAGCTTCTTCAGTTTGTTCAACACGTTGTTCACCATTACTATCATCCGATTCCTGAATAAAGTCCATGACTTGTTCACCCATACGCTGTGTAATCAAATCCAACATGGAAGGGCCAACAAATAAATCATCAATACCTTCCGCTACTGTCTTGTAAATATGCTTCATAAATCCTGTGGATGATGCTGATGTTTTGGCACGTTGATCTTGTTGAAGATTATCACTGATCGATCGATGTAAACCGGAACCGATAGTGGATGAGCTGGAGGAAGGTTGTAACTGTTGTTTAAGCAACTCTGAAGAAGCTGCTGTGGATGATGCTGCTGATACTACCCCCTGGCGTTGCTTACGCTTTTTACTAGAATGTGGAATGGATGTGAAAAAGCCAAATTCAGATGATTCACCTGTATCATGTTCTGGACCGGGGACATAGACGTTTTGCTGTGATAGGAAGGCACGTAACTCTTCACTTTTACAAATGTCTTGATCCTCAAGAAGTCGTCGTAGATAACGTTCCAAGTTAGTGCGTCGTGCTTCTACAAATGATCTTTGCAGACGTAACAATGGCCATTTGGATGGAAATTCAAGTAACTTAACTACAGAATGATGGGCTTTTAGCTTTTGATGCAATGCAAAAAATTCACTATAACGTCGTGCCACAATCCATCCAGAGCCGTAATTCCCATCGACGCCAAGTTGTTGTATTTCAATGACGTAAAGAGCAAATTCACCATAGCTATCCGATCCAATGGTAGAGCTTGTAATGCTGATCTTGGTTCGTTCCTATTGGTAATAATTATAATAAAGAAACGATAAATATGCGTGCATATAAGTACGTGAGTTATGTTATGTGCACAAGAGTTATGCAGCATGCATAGGGCTGTATAACAACAAAAGCCTTTTCCTTCTTTCTTCCCTCTCTTTTTTTATTTACTTACGGGAACAAGAACATTTTCAGATTCTTGCAGCTCATATTGACTCTTTTGGTACTTGATTTGTTGTAATTCACGACGGAACATATTCTTACTTTTCTTGAGAATGCGTAGTTCGTCCACTTTGTTTTTCGCCTCAGCCTTCTTGATAAGTGCATCCACAATAGCTTCTTGTTGCATCAACTTTTCCATTTCTTCCGATAATTTTTCAACCTTGACTGCCAACATCAAATCCCCAGGAGGAGCTAAATGAACATTAGACGTTTCCTCTTCCTTGTCTACGACTACTGGATCCTCATCATCATTCTTGGATGTCGGTAAAGGTGCTGTTTTCTTGCTCAATGAAGATGAAGATGAATGGGTATCATCGAAACGATCATGAGCGACTTCACCAATTGTATTAGACCCACCAGAAGAGGTCCATGAAGGTAGTGCATAATCATTTTGAACTGGAAGCGCCATGGTAGATTTAGTTCCTTGTGGTCCATATAAAAGAAAAGGCGGTTGCTGTTGTGGCAATTGCTTTTTTCTTGGAGACGGTGGTGCACTCTTTCTACGTCCAGCTTTACTATCGGATGGGTCATCCACAGCATCATGTCCATCAATAATCGATTGTAATTCGGCTTCAACGGCTTCTACTGTGTTGCTTCGTACCAATTGTCGAGTAGGCCTAGGTGCTGACTCATCTTCATGATCTTCCTCTTCCTCTTCCTCTGTCAACTCATCCGCTGTATCTTCTGGTGATTGAATAATTCCATGCTTATTATCATCATCATTGGTATCCGTTTCATCAACATTCGGCCGGTTTTTTGTTCGTTGCAAATAGTCGTGCGTATGCCACCATTCATTGGCCGATCCAACCATTTTACCCAAATTGAGAAAACGTCCCATACCACTACTCGTATGGGCTGTCTCAGAAATAGCTCGAACATGCCCTCGGGTACGATTCACAGGTGGTTTATTTAATGCTTTCTCGGATCTCTTTTTCTTTGGGCCACTCACTTCGGTATCAGAATCTGCTTTGGGTGTTGCCTCGGTGATATCCCACGGTTTCTTTTTGGCCAGACTAGCGGATGCCGTTCTTTCCAATGGTCTCGATTCCAATACAGCTTTTTCTCCAGATGGTGCTGTACTACCACTACTGCTTGTTTGACTAATTTGGCGTCGCGGTGTATCATTATTATCATTAGTTTTATTGATATTCTCGTTAAATGTATCACTGCTACTTTGTTGACGGAAGAATGTTGCCTCATCTAAACTGCGTCGCTCAGGTATAGTATCTGGGGCTGAGTTGGGAGTAGTGGCGAGGTATTTGAAATATAAATCGGAACGTTTAAAATAGGGAAAATGTTCTTTTTCAAGTTGCCAGAAGATATGTTGCTGTATCTGATAAAGTCGCTGTCGCATTTCCTGGACAAGTGTATAGACATTGCCTTCTTCACGATCGTCCACACATCGCTGGGCAGCTTCAATGGCTTTGTTCAAGTCCACACTGAGTTGGGCAGATATGGGTAATCGATGAGGAGCACTTTCGGATAAATACATGTCATAAACCATACGAACGTCTTGTAAAAAAGTTGAATCATCGCGTGCACCTGCCATTTCCGAGTTTTTGAAACCTTCAATAATCAACCAGAATTGCAGTTTCATCATATCACCACGTCGATCCATAAACTCCATAAAATAAGATAAACCGGCTGTATTCGTGAGAATGTCGTAAAGGTTAAAACCAAAAGGCTGTGTTGCATTGGATTCACTTGGTTTTCGACGAGAGGAAGAAGAAGAAAAGAATTGTGAACGTGAACCCTTGCGACCATCATAATTTTCACCTGTCAATACAGCAATCCTTTTATCGACTCGTTTCTTTGCAACACTAAGACGGTTTAGGTAAACAATAACATCATCTACTTTTTCTCCATCAATGATTTCTTCTGGATCTCGATCATCTAATAAAGAATATTCCATTCAATATGTTTTAGATAACCATGATCCTCTCATCATCACCCTCACTAGACCATATGGACTAGAATGGATGTCCTCAACCTCTTCGCTGTTTCTATTTTTTTTTACATACGAATTAATGCACGCTTCTTGCGAATCTGTGTCACAATATCGTTTCGAACACGTTTGAGTTCCAATAGATTTTTCTCTTCCTCGATCATTCTCAAAAAATCTTGAAAAGTGCGTCTACCCATTTTAATACTACCAAATCCACGTTGTTTGCCAGTATCTACTTCATCCTCCCATTGATCACCAAACATAGAAGATAGAGAATTCATCTGCATAAGACTAGGTCGACGCGGTTTCCCACTAGGAAGTGCTGACCGAGAATCTCCATCCGCAAGTTCTTCCACCACCTCATCCAAATCGGTCGAATGCCTATTTAGAACTTCGCGTAGCTTTCGTACCATTTTTCTAGAAAATTAAAAAATGGAAAAATGAATGAGTACGAGAATTATGATATCAGTCGCTTTTCATATGTCACACACGGATTTCCCACGAATTATAAATCACTTACTGCTCTCGTATAGCTTTTCCCAACTATCAGGTAAAATGAAAAAGTAGAAAAAAGTTGAGTATACACACACACACACATATATATATATATATATATATATATATATACATTTATATATGAATATATGATTTTGAATGATTTTAACGAGAAATAAATATATAAATAGGGGAAGAGAGTAAACTTACATAACTATCGATTGTTTGATTCCAGAAATCCGGTTCTGCAATCATATTCATGACAGGTTGTAATACGGCACAAGAAACAAGTTCACGTACAATGACACTTACTGGGCCACTATCCAGTTCCTTCTTATCCAAAACGTAGGGTAATACACGTTCTACAATTTGGCGTAAATGAACGACTTCGGTTGGTTTGGTTGTCATGGCAGCCGTGGTCAAAGCCGAATGCAGTTTACCGCCACGAAATTGAGACGCCAATAATAGATCCAGCTCATCCGATTGTGTAAGGGACCGTTCCAAGGACTTTCCACGCAATGATATCTCGGCAGCTCGGAATTCTGAGATATGCGCCGTTACAAGCGGGACAAGACGATTGACAAGAATTCCGAATAGATCGGCCTCCTGGATCCGTTGCTTGAGAGCAAGTGCTGCCGATCGAATGATTTTATCCACAGACTTGCGAAACGATACTTCCATCGGCCCAGCTACATAAGCGAACCAATAATCAATAAAATCACGAAGTACATACGATATTAGTTCTTCAAAGGCTTCTGATATCTCTTCAGACTCGGGCGCGATCGGCAATGGTACTTCTATGGTATTATCTTGTAAACGTTGCTGTTGTCGTTGAGGCCATGTAGAAACATGGGCAAATTTAAATGGTCGAAAATCGCGTTGGCGTTGTTTCCTTCGGTTGCTTTGAGATGGTGAAACAAAATATTTGACATATATATATAGAACGATAATGTTGAACAGCACAAGGGATAGAACAGTGCCCAGAACAAGTTTGACTGCCCAAAAGAGATAATGGAGTGTTTGTGGCCATATTGCTGTTATAAGTACCGTGATGGCAATGGTGGAAACAGTCAAGAATATCGAATGCGATTTTTCAAGTAAAACTTTGGGCATAATGAGCGTTGATCGCAACTTTCATGTTTTCCCTTTTGTTCAAACAAAACAAAGAAACAACCAACCAACAAAATAAAAAATAAAAAAAAAAGAAAGCTTCCTTTTGAAAAGATACTACCGAGAAAAGCTGACTTTTTATGGAGCTTCAGCGGGAACTTAGAGTTTAAGCGTGTTCCCTAATACACACGTGACATATTGCTCCAACTTTTTCAGGAATGTCATATTGATAACACGATTTTGAACTTTAATAAAAAAAGAAAGTTATTAGGGAGGTTCATTTGGAAATTTCTTATTGTTAAAACTCACTAGTATGTAATACTATAAACAATTTGGTAATAGTAACGATAAAGATGATTTATACACCCCGTTACGTATGACAATAACAATATAAACAGTGTGTCGTCAGAATAACCCGAAGAGTTTCAAAAGTTTGATGATTCAAGTCAGCTATTCTTATTGTCTTGGTCACACGATTTGTTTTTTGCTAAAAAGAGCATGATTACGATAGTCAAGTTCCATAAATTGTTAGAATTAATCAGCTTCGCTATGAAGGAGCACTGATTGAATAGGTATAGTAGATAGTAACTCATATACCTGTAGGAGAGTTTCAATATTTAATACTAATTACATATACCATTCATATCTTTCAAGAGAAAGAGAAAATGGATCCAAGACATTAAAGCAATAAAACTGTAGACGATATAATTCTTGATTCCTTCATACGAATACAAGTATCATATCATATCTTCAAGTATTTATATTTGTATAATGACAAATAATACTCTATATAATAAAGTTAGTATTAATTAACTGATGAGCAGGTATACACTTACAGCAGAAATCCTAATAACGTTATTAGTTTAATAATTTCATACACGCAATAGCAATGATAGTAACCATTCATATATATCGTCAATATTATATAACGGGATTGAGTAAGTAATATAGATACATTAATGCTCAATACTATTTCTCATATAGAACCAATTAAAAAAAGCAATCAGTTTATTTCTCTTCCGCTTGTTCATGTAGCACATTCCACGCGTTGTAACATATATTAAAGACAGATATTCCTTTTTTTTTGGCGTTTATTTTTATATATTAACACAGACCTAATTCTTCTTTCCTCTCTCTTTTTTCTTTTTCTTTTTGCATCGTCAAGATCGGGTCTGAATGTCCAACTTGATAGCAATTCATTTCATATAAAGCGTATGCGAAAACTCGCAGGAGTTATTCTAGCCTTTTGGTTGGGTTACTTGACTGCATCGTTCGGCCTTTTTAATCTTTTATTAGAAGAGGTATATTTTTTTTAACGTTCATCAGCAATAGACTTTTTTTTTCAAAGACTAACCTCCATGTAAATAAAAAATATATGGAATAAAATTTTATATATCTATTAGAAAACAGCCCTCTATATTTTAATTGCGATTGCAGCATCCTATTTAGTCATTTTTATTCCATTGGAACGTATTGCGGAAGCAGAAGCACAAAGTGTAAGAAGTGTCTTATTTTCTTTTTGTATTTAAATATTTCCATTGATAAAGCGAAAAATTAATATAACGCGCTGATGATGCAAATGTTTCTTTAGAGTACAGGATACCCCTTTCGTACATCAGCACGAGAACATTTACAACGTCGTGGAAGCTTTTAAGAAAGTCCCTCTTATTTTTACAACATCCTCATCAAAAACGCACTCCAAAACACATATTATATATCTTAATAACAATGGCAAACAACAACAGAAAAAGCATAATAGATTCATTTTTTTTCTTATTTTTCTTTTAAAAATATACATTTCGTAATTGTTATATTATGTAATATTATATATCACATTATAATAGATTTTCTTTCTTTCTTGTTTTTCATATAATCTACAACTTGCTCTTGTTCTTGAGTGGTGCAGGATTCTTCCATTGAGGTGCTCTCTTATTAGCAAAGGCATCCAAACCTTCGGCAAGATTTTCGCCACCTCTCCAGGTAATAGCTTCTTCTGAGGCCATCCATTCATTGGTAGCTCCTTCCATGGAAGCTCTTTCCATGGCCAACATGATACCAAACTTGGTAATGAAGACGGCATCAGGACTGTTGGCAATGATCTTTCTTGCCCAAACGAGAGCAGCTTGGACAATATCAACATCATTTTCGACAACTTCATTGACAAGATCGTATTTCTTGAATTCTTCAGCAGTAAGGTGTCGGCCAGTGAGTGCAATTTCACTTACAACTTGATAACTGACAGCGCGAGCCAGTCGTGCCAAACCACCGGCAGCAATTGTAACACCACGTTTGACTATTATTGTTATTATTATGGGTCATTAACCATTGGGATATTATACCAACAATTTATTTGTTAAATGAAAGAGATTATTTTTTTTTTACCTTCAGGCAAACCAAACTTGGATCTCTTGGTTGCTACGACAATATTACATGCAAGTACCATTTCAGAACCACCACCTATATTAATACAATATGATATCAATTATAATTACCATGGAGATGAGATGAGACGTGTAAAACATAGCAACATAAACCACAATAAGTATTTAGGTGACAAATATAGAAACTTACCAAGTGCATAACCATCCACAGCAGCAATTATAGGCTTTCTTGCCAAACCACGGTTACTTAAACCACCAAAACCAGTTGGAGGCATAGTTTCACCACTACCTTGATTGTTCTTACCATTGCTTCTGTCCTTGTTCCAGTTTACAAGATCCATACCTGCACAAAAAGCTTTACCTCCTGTGCCTGTGAGCTATTATGTTAATTAATGAAAAAAAAGTATATATCATGTCAATATTACAAAAAGCTATATCTTGTTTTTCTTTAGTCTAGAACTTTCATTCTCTTCGCGTTCTTCTTTTTTTTAAACTTACAATTATACACCAAATCTCGTCAGTGTCTTCAGCCCAGTCTAAAATTCTCGACATTTCAAAGTTAGCTTCGGGATTCAGAGCATTGAATTGTTTTGGACGATTGATTGTGATGAGAAGAATATGTGGTTCTGGGATAGTTAACAGGAAGAATTCTGCTGAAGGTAATTGCATTTTTTAAGAGTGTAATGTATAATAGAATAAAAGAGAAAAAGTAGGTATATCAGATAGTTTATGAAGTGAAGAAAAATCGGATTATCACAAAATAGGACCAAAGCAAAATGCTTTTATGCATAATAAATGGGGTGAATCACAGATTACTAAGTCATAAGATATTTTTCCCCACGCAATATTTTTTGCTGACATTCGTCAAAATAAGAATATATGGCCTATAAATCTGCAGAAATGGATGGGTTATACACTACCTATATCCATACCTTTTAATATCCATAACAGTTGGATCTATACAATGAACTTGAATATGAGAAAAGTATATGAATAATTATCAAAACTATGACAAAAATTCGTCCACCATGAGACTTTTTGTTCTTCCAACTTCTTTTTACTATATGGGTACATTATATCGGTGCTTTAGTAATAAAAATTACGTTGCTTGACAAGCACCTGTTGCATAATGTATAATCTTAACCAATGTCCATTTACAGCTCTTGTACCAAGAAAAACACAATATTTCTCCACCCAAGTTATTTTACCCCACTTTTTTTTTAGCCCCAATTAAAAAAAAAGGAAGATTTACCCTATAAGTATTAAGCATACTACTATTCAGACATATGATAAAACAGAAAGACTAAACAACTATGAATTATTAAAAAAATATAAAGGAAGAAAAAATGATTTCATCCAGCAGGTATATTATAGTTATAACTACCTATGACCCTGTGTACTATTATCTACTTATCTACACGGATTCAGTCAGATTTTCAAAGGTTTACATTTCCTATAAGGAAGTCAAGTATAATTCCAAATTATTTCACTGTATAGATAGCACATTTGCCTTATAGGGCTTATATTTCTGAATGCCATGAATGGTGATTCTTGTGTTTACATATTTACCTTAACTTGTTGCATCTTGCTCAAGAGTATGCTGCCACCATGTACATTCCATAAAGTGTGGGAAAGTAAGTATTATAAGCTCTACTAATAAATGCTTTTCATACAGATAAAATGTTTATAATGCGAAAGTTTACTTATAATATATTGCTTTACAATGCCTTAAGGCGCCGTATTACAGTGTCTGGTAATAATGCCTTACTATAATACCCTCTGCGTGCCTAATATTATGATACATATCCCGGCATCGTGCAGTATATTGATATAAAGTAGTGCTGGTGTATTCAACTTACTATAGCAGCAGGCAGCCATCATTTATAATGGATATAATACAGCACCCACAAAAAAATATATTCTAACGGTAAAACATTAAATAATCATAATTTAAAATGTAATTTCCTCCATGATTGTTTCCTAGAGTTCTACTGTTTATAATATGAAGCCATCCCATGTATATTTATATGTGTTATACACCTTGGTGTATCTCCACAATTTACTGTGGGTAAACCTTCAATCCTTTTCGGTCCCCAATACCTCTATTCTTCGGCAAAAGTATTTCATGTCGTACAAGTACTATAACTATTATATAACATATCAAAACCTTATTTTGAATAGACATACATTTTAAATATAAAAATATACAAAGATCACCATAATAATACCCATATAAAAATTGCTAGGGGATCATATTTATAAAAAAAATCGATAGATTCATATAAAAAGATGCAATCATTGTATCTATTTAGACCTTCAAAGCAACATCACATTACATATTTTTCGACCGTTTAAACGATGTAATATAGCAATGGCGCCTCTCAGAGTATGTAGTTATGAATAAATAAAATCTGAGAAGATGATTTTCAATAAAGGAGCATTATTTATTGTCAACAAGATTTAATAAATTTGCATGAAAAATATTTAACCGGATGAACCTTACATCATTGTTTGACAAGTTATTAGCATTGATCCAATATGTGTGTTGATGTGTTTGTGCCAGAATATCATGCTTCCATGCCATTCGGTATATCCCTCTCCGGTTTTTTTCTCACCTCCAATAATGGTACACTAGACATTGTTTTTTTAACTGTTTTTATTGGAAACAAAAGCCTGATCCGGTATTTGATACATCTGATGCAATGCCTAATATAAAATAAACCATCATAGAACATCCATATTGCAGGATTTGATTATAAAATTTATTGTTGCTCAAGGATCAAATATCAAGAGATATATGATCATTTGCACCTTAGGAAAAATAAATTCAGTGTATACTCGAAGATGTAAAATAAATTCAAGATGTATAAAAAGATGCAAAATTGATTCAAGATATGTAAAACAGATTCAAAAAAAATATTCCAAAAGTATTCTAAAAAACCAGATTTGAATACATCTTGAAAAAAAAAAAAAGCCAAAAACATTTGAAATGTATTTCAAAAAAAATTCAGATTTGCTGGATATTGTATCTTCAAATATGTGAATATACTATGTATATATTCTGAATTTACTTTTTCTAAAATGATTAACGATAGACATTTTTAAGAATTTTGATACACCTACACACACATAACTTCCTTACGTGCTACCTAAAGTATTTGGAAAATCAATGGTATAGGTATGGCATTTTTTTTATTGTTATTTTAATTTTTACCCGCATTGATTGTGTGAATGTAAGCTTGTTATGATAGTGAAATTTTCAGAATAACTGTGTATATTTGTTTGGTCCACGATATCTATCAAGACCATCACGATGGAATCATGGAAGATGGAAAAAGAAGTTTTACCGATTGGAAGATAAAAAAAATTCTGGGAAAAAGTTGTTACAGTGTAATGTTTTTACCATTGATCAAAAAGAGCCTATTTCTGTTACATTTGTTGATTTTGGATCGCGCAGGTTGAGTTGTTTCTATCCGGTAGAGTAGCACTAAAATATACAACAACAAAAAGGGAAAACGTGTTTCCGGGGTTCAATCTACCTAGTCTATTACAACAGTAGATTAATACAACTGTGTTCTTCATTGAAACTTTTTTATGGTATAAAATTATGTACCGTCATTCTAACTTTGTATTGTCATACTTAAGCATTGTATATGTATTCTAATGCTGGATGGTACTTTAGATATATTATATACAAAGATTATCAATGATAATGACAAGAATTCAGAGGATCGTCTTGGCAAGTTTTGATGCGTTGAAAAGAAATGAAACCTTGTTACACGAGTTCATAATAATTAATGGTCCGCTGTATAAACGGCGGCCGAGGAAAAAAGAAGACTTGAGATGAATTTTCTATATCATGCGCTTTTCAGTTGATCAGTGACCAGATCAAAGAGGTATAAGAATAGAAAACAAAAAGGAGGAAAGCTGATGATATAAGAATTATTTATATAATCAGGCATGAATATATTACCAGGGTTTCAAGAAGGTGAGAATGATCATAAAATAGATTAAAAAAGTTGCATTTGTTTTATTTCCCCAAATAAATATGGAGCTGAAACTTATAGACCATACTTAAGTAATAAGACCGCTTTTGACCCTACCCTCATAAAAACATATATTCGGAAACGGAAAAAGGATTTCGCTGGATCTAAAACGCCACAGGTACCTTTTTTTTGGGATTGATCAGAATGCACGTATATAAAGAATCATAATAAAAAAAGCTTCTTTTACAGTTTTATTTCCGATTTATTTTTTCACTTTCTGTTCTTTTTTTTTAAAAAAAATACAACATTATATACCCTAATCTCGATAACTTTATATAACTTCTGAACTATGCCACCACTACAGCATCATCAGTCAATAACAATAGCACCACCTCCACTAGAAATTATAAATAATCATGCAAGACATACAAATGATGATATGGATGATGACGACGATGCTCGAACGATGCATGATGGAGAGACGAAGAGACCTCCTTTACGACATGCAGATTCTGATCAAGTAACAGCTACTGTAAAAGAACCACCATTAACAACAACTTCTATTCCTTGGTATAATAAGGATCTACTTAGTATTGGCAAAAAAGAACAAATTTTTGACCCAAGAGATTATACAATGTTTAAAAAATCCATGATTTTACTCGTTGTCGCAATTGCTGGAACAATGTACGTTACTATTTTATTTTTTGCTGTTGTAGTGTAGATGCTTTTGTTGATATGATGACACTATGCTAAATTGTGCCCGGGATTATTATAGATCTCCTGTTGCTACCACGATCTATGTACGTATATATATATATATATATATATTATACTCTTTATTACTACTTTAAACAGCAATTTATCTAACCAAGCAAAATTTTTATATTAAATAACAATAGTATCCGGCTCTTGTTGATATGCAAAAAGCACTCAACACAACCGATACTTCAATTAATGCTTCATTGAGTGTATTTACTTTTGTCACTGCGTTTTTTCCACTTCCATGGGCCATGTTAGGTGATCGTTTTGGACGTCGACCTATCTACCTTGTCTCATTCTTTATTTCCGTTATTGGAAGTATTTGCTGTGCTATATCTGTAAACATTGGAATGTTTATTGCATTTCGAGCCGTGAGTGCAATCGGTTCTTCATCTGTAAGTATATGATTCCATTTCCATGTGTTAATAGATATATGTGTATATCTTTTGTGCAACTCCAATCCTATTTGCGGAAATAAATCGCTGACATAATAGGCAATTAAATTGTAAGGTCATGAGCATGGGTGCCGGAACGATTTCGTAAGCTATATCTTTTATCAAATATTTATACAAGTATACAGTTATCCTTTCAATAGCTAACACTGCAATATATGACTATTAGTGATATATTTGAAACGCACCAGCGAGGACGTGCTTTTGCTTATTATACAGCAGGACCCTTGCTTGGACCTGCTCTTGCGTAAGTTTAGTTTTCTTTTAAAGAAAGTTTATAGAATATTTTGAAGCAAGAAATTGACTTTGCATTTCACACGTGTTTCGTATTTCTGACGGATTATCAACAAACAATAGCCCAATTATTGGCGGATATTTAAACCAAGGACTTGGTTGGAGAAGTACGTTTTGGTTCTTGGCCATATTTGCCTTTTGTATTTGGCTTGGTATTCTTTTGGTTTTACCAGAAACATGGAGACCATCAGAAAAACAAGTCAAAGATGCGGAAGAACAAACCGATGAAAAACAAAGCAATTATCCTTCAGTTAAAACTGGAAAGACTACCAGTAACAACAAAAGGAAGACTAATATTAATGCACTCTTGGGTCCTCTTCAATTGTTTCGTTTCCCAAATATTATACTTGCTGTATCCTTTGTTGGTATTCTGTAAGTCTTGCTAATCTGAAATTTGTAACCTGTAAAATAAAGTACTAATTTTTTTTGTTATTAGTTTCCTTGTCTATTATTTGATCAATACCAACTTTACAAGAATTTACACAAATCAATATGGCCTTGATTCTGGTACGGTCGGTTTATGTTATCTTCCATTGGCAGCTGGTGGCATTCTAGGTGGAATTTCAGGTGGTAGATTTTCCGATGCTACTTATAAGAAACACGTCACTAAAGTCAAGAACAACGATGAAATCCGTGCTGAAATGCGTCTTGGTGGACCTGTCTTTTATGTCTCGCTTGTGCTTCAACTTTTTGCATTTGTTGCATTTGGATGGTGTGTTCAAGGAAATGTTCATTATGGCGTTGGTTTAGTGTGCATCTTTTTTGGTATGTATTTTTATTCCAAACAGTCATGTATATTCTAATTTATAAAATTATACTATTAGTTGGCTTTGCCCTCATGGTACCAAATGTAACGGTCTCCGCTTATCTTGTGGATTGTTTTTCAAATCAAGGCGCTGCTGTCACTGGTAAGCCATTAATAGCACACTTACCAAAGAATCTGAAATGATGATTCGACATAAAAAACCGTATAATTCGTTTCTAAGGAGTTTCTTCCTTGTTTTTCTTTAGCCTGTAACAACTTTGTACGTTACATTATGGCTGGTATAGGTTCATTGATCGCTTCCGATATCGAACGAGCCTTAGGTCCTGGTATTCTTTATACAGTTTGTGGTGCAATCATGCTTTTAATTTCAGCAAACATGATTGTCATTCGTATCAATGGAAAGAAATGGGCTATGAAACGAAAGAAAGCAGCCCTTTAAATGAAAAAGAAGCATTAACACATTAGATACTACTGCAAAAGCATATTCATAACCATCATTACCAGCATTTATATTTTTACAAAAAAAAAAGCTTTCATAATGATAGAATTATTTACAAGGAACGAAAAAAAAACCTTAATCCTATTCCATAACCAACCCATACATACTACGTATATATTTTAGCTCATCTTATTATTTTCCTCATTTGTCATTTGTATTCTTATTTACTCAATCTTTGCATCCTCATTATCCCATATACTATATAATTATTGTAAATATTCATGTATTATTTAAACATAATATATATCATTAAAAATGACAAGCATTATTATTACATGAGTTTATCATAATATACGTATGAATATATTTTAATCACTCAATATTAGCATGCTATTCATGGATGGCTACTTACTAAGTATCATTCATGTTACTCTGTCATTTATGTCTGAATCATCATGAATTAAAAATTATTCATTATAGCTTTTTATAAAAAGTGAACAGCAGCAGGTTCACACAATAAAAGGATACAGCCATAAAATAAGAAAAAAAGCCATTGATTGCCGCGGTGAGGCTCATGAGTGTACAATTTATATACTGTATCAAATGTGAAGATCATGGATAGCTGTAGATTATCCAACCATTGTTTTATGCATCTCATTATTTCACACGTAAATTATCGATCACACGTCATCATCAACAGCAGATTTTACTAGCATTAAATAATTCAAAATTAAAATAGTTTCTCAGTGTATAATAGTAAATTGTTGGTGGGAATGAGATTAATTCAGTATCTGCTTTATAAGCATGTTTCTGCAAATTGACACCCTATATACCACTACTTACTGCGGTTGTGATGCAGTCCTATTTCATTATATGTTAACCATTTATTGTAGTAAAATAACCCACGATCGAGCGACATCATAAAGCGTCATAATACCAATAAATAAAGTATAATACAAAGGGGAATTTTTTAGCATCTCAGTCATCAAAAATGACTGAAGGGTCGATTTTTCGCATTGAATCTCTTCTGGTGTGGGGAAAATAATAAAGATCTACAGTACAATTTAATTAATTAATATAGCAAACAAAAAAAGTATTGCGAGCACACAGAGAAAAAAACAATTCATTTTGGTAATACTAGCCTGAAGAAAATACCTGGTCCAATTGGTATTTTATACATAATTGGATTCAAATAAGTCGTCGTGGGTGCTTGGCCACGCTACTGAATTTTTCTTTATGCAATTCCTATAAATTTCTTTCCACGCTACTTCCAATTAAGGTATGGTATCGTATTTTCATTTTTTTGAATTCCTTTTTGAACTTTTTTTTTGACAGTCGCGTTTTCTTATTATTATCCATCAATGGCAATACTGATCATAATATGATCAAAAGATAAGTAATTTATAATAGTTGTGGAAAAACATACTTATTATTGATAATAGTAATACCATTGTACGTCGTACGTTGTGTTCTTCAAGAGGAATTAGGAAAAAAGGTATAAATACGATATTGTTCATACGTAAAGTAAAAAAAAAAAATCAACCAATACTCTACCTAATAAATACATAACAACAAGCCCCATTACTGTCATTTGTTTTTATTATTTATATTATAAAAATGAAGTTGCTTTCTGTCTTGGCCATTGCCTCTTGCTTGTCCTTTAATTTTGTGAATGCCATCCCGGTTTTTGATAAACGTCAAATTGGTGGTAATTCAACTAGAGCCGCCGGTAACCGTCCTGCAACTGCTGAAGAAGTGGAAAGTTTGAAATATTATATGACTCTTGCTGGTAATGCATACTGTTCTACTGTCATTCCTGGTGGCAAATGGGACTGTGGAAATTGTGATCGTACCAAAAACATGGAAATTGTCAAATTATTCACTACTCCCAAGCATGATACTAATGCAATGGTTGTTCGTGATGATGAACGTAAACGTATTATTTCCGTATTCCGAGGTATAAAAAACATTTTTTTATAAATATATTTTTGATTATTTTAATTATTGATGATGGTATATAATGGTAAAGATGGTTTACTAATTAATTACAATAAATACCTTCTTGTTATTACCACCTGATTATCAAAAGGTTCCGTATCAACCGCAAATTTCCAAGCTGTATGTTATTCGAATATATACGGTAGAAACAAGAATGGGAAAATTGAAATCATTAGATAATATATTGATATTTGATTCGGATGGTGAATGTTGATATATATAAAATAGGATATGGACAATGTATTGATCAATTACCCAGGTGCTCAAGGTACTCGAGTTCACAGAGGTAAGTAGTAATAAAATAATATATATACTACAAAACAAAACACGACTTATCATAGAGTATCGTGTAATGTTATTACTACTAGGAATTTATTGGACGCTATTAATTTGAAATATCTTAATAACATACGTGATTAGGTTTCTGGAACAGTTACAATGAAGTTTCTGATCAAATTGTTGCCGTTGTTAAGCAACAAGTTGAGCAATATCCTGATTATAGCTTGTACTCCACCGGGTAAATATAAACTATATGTTACATAATAATACACTGACAACAAATATACTATTACATGTATAAAAATGATGATAACTTTATTCTTATGTTAATCATAGACATTCTTTAGGAGGATGTACTTCTACTCTTCATGCTCTTGATCTTCACCAACAAGGGTTCAATGTCACCCTTTACTCCAATGGTAATATTTCAAAATATAATCAATATTTATGAAATTAAATATTTTATAAATGCTCACTCATTGCTCATAATATATAGCCTCTCCTCGTATTGGCAATCGTGCATTTGCCGAATACGCAAGCAAAGCAGGATTCCCGTACTATCGTCTCACCAATAAGCGAGATAGTAAGTTATATATTTTTTAATATAAGAACTACATTTTTTTTCCATGAGTCGAGATATCTCATGTTAATATGCTACATTTATAAAATATAGTCTTTGTTGATTATCCTTATCGTATCCTCGGTTTTATCCACGGGGGTGAAGAATACTGGATTCAATCAAACAATCAAATCGGTAAGTAAATCATCATAATATGGAAGATTCAAAATAAATGATAAAGACGCACAGTTAAATGATTTTCCGAATGGTTTTACTTTCATTAGTCGTCTGTCCCAATGGTCTCGAAACTAATGATTGCTATAACTCTGGCTTTGGAATTGAAAACGTTAATGACCATCTTCAGTAAGTATATTATTTAGCGATGAAATAATGGAGTTGAGAAAGATGCATTGTCAATTGTAATGACAGAACACTAACAGCTTGAATTTTTTTCATTGCTAGATATTTTGATTTGGCCAATAATGTTAACTGTGGTCCCCAAACTAGTTTATTGGAAGGTATATTCTAAACAGTATTTATACACTTTTCCGAACAGGAAAACAACTTTTTTGCTAATCTATTACTTTACATAAACAAGCTGTGCTGTGATGATAGTGAAATCCATATTCAACTATTTTAAAAAAATAAAAAAATAACTTTCAAGCTGATCACTCTACTCTGTTATATTTCGTTACTCGAACACTATTTTTTATTAGTATCACCGCTAATTGTGTAATGATTGCCTACTTTAATACTAGTAATATCCTCTCTGAATAGCACATGCATTTTTCAATATATATCCATCAAATATGCTTTTGGTTGCTGCATTATATATCATGTTAAAAAAAGATAACACCGTGCAGATTCATTATTATGTGTAACTTTTATTTGAGTCAAAATATGCACAATCGACATCTAACACTGTATTGTTGGATAATGATCAATATATTGATTTAACAGATAACGAAATAGTATCACGATTGGGCAACTAAAAAATGAGGGTAATACAGTGGGAAGTTCAACAAGTTCAGGTCATAATAAGTGTAAATCTTTGATTGGCAAATAGTAAGAAGTAGAAAAACTAAACACTAATTTATTTGACGCAGACAGGATTAGCAGGCAACATAAAATTCTGAAGAAAAACATTCATTATTTCCTGACCCAATTCGAGATTGAAAAAGCTATACTAATAAAACTGACACATATTCAACGTGAAGTAGTATAGAAACGCAATTAAAAAATAATATAAGCTAGAGATGCTAACTTTGTTCAATAGATTTTGGTTTTGATTGCGTATAGTAAAACGATCGATTGCATTTTAATAAGGTAGGAAACAATTTGCTGAAGAGGAAAATGCCAATCCCTACTTTTGCTATAAAGGAATGGGATCATTGCGTAGTATACTAATTACCCAAGACATTTATAAAAGGAGAACATTTAATTTTGGCATCATTCTACTCATCAGTTGTATAATCATATTTCTAGTTGTCACTATTATATATAATGGATTCTCAAAAACGCTTGTACTGAAATAGCAGCAGATATATGCCGTCAGCGAAATATAAAAAAAAAAGAATTTGCATCGTTTGCTATCATCATCCAATGCACCACGTTCTACCACCAAAAGAATGGAAACCAGAGGAAGGCAATTCATCAAGTAGAGTAATATATATATATATATATATATTCAGACCGGCTTGGCTGGTTTTGCTTATGTATACGATTTAGCAATTGGCATGAACTCCATTGTATGTCTGATGATCCTTTTTTGGAACAAGACTATAACGAAAATTTCAATCCTAGGAATTAATCTGTTGGCACAATTACTTAATATAAGACTCTTTAATTCCATTAAAGGTACCAATGCCGCATCTCATCATTAAGTAATCGCAAACGGAAAGTTATTGTGTAAGTAAAACAAGGGTAAGGGCAGATAAAAATAAAATAAAATAAAAAGCTAGCTAGTAGATATTTTATATAATGTTACTGTAATTATTGTATTGATTGTTTTCATCCAATTAGGGCTGCTGGGTTATCGTTAGTGTTGGACCTCACTGAAAAACCGATGGAATCACAAAGACCTTTGTTCTTTGAAGTGGAATAGAAAAGTTAACATGTCTTCAATAAAAAATGGCAAGGCAATCCAAAGCCGTTACCTAAATTTCTTTTCAATACCATGCACTAGTAAGTTAGGTACATGGTGTGTTGATATCTTTTCTCTGCAGTAATAATATTTCTATCCAAAACATATATTTATAAATTATCAGTTCAACCAGGCCGAAGATACATCATAAAGAAAATGTTTGGTTCCTCTCGTTCAAATGAAACACGTAACACCCTCAAGTTGGTGGAACATTAGTCGTACAGTCGGTATATTATAAAGTATGAGATGAAAGGCCGAAGGAAATTGTACACATACGTAATAATCTTTTTTTATAATACACAGTGAGAATGAGATGATTTGGATTTGATCGAGGACCTTCTTGTCGAAACAAAAAGAACCCTAAAATATACTGAAAATGATTATTTTCGCATTATTTGGTCCCGATTAATCGAGCTAGCTATTAATAACAAAAGTATCAGAATCAAAAGGTGAGTTGCTATGCTTTTTTTCTTTCTTATTTGTGAAATACTATGTGCAAGATTTTTATATACTTACATATGATTATAAAGTGGTTAATATGTCTCAATATTCAGTACAGAAAGCAAAGAAAAACTTATCTCAAATGACAATAACATAACTGGATTCAAGATAGATCCATACGTAGAAATCGATGTCAATGAGAATGGAAATGATGTTATGTCGATGGAGGTCGCCAAAGAGGATCAAGGCACAAAAGTTATTAAGGGCATTGCGTAAAACCAAGGTTGACCTCGATATTTTACTACTGTAAAACTTTATCAAATGGTACAGCCAGAATGAGAGATATTGTCTTGATCAGTTCAAATACTTGGTAAGTCATGACAATAAAAGATCATATAAAAGATCACCTTTTATTATATATTCATTTTATTGGCTGTTGCTAATCTTTTTTCTTTCTTTTTGTACGTTGGTGAATGATCAGGATCTAGTTGCCACATTTCAAATAATCTATTGCAAGCAATAGATCATACGTCTGTACTATCTTGCAACATAATTTCGATATTCCTATGTCGCCTTCTACTTAGCAGTTAATTGATTTTAGAAAAACAATCGAATATCTTTTGGCAATGAAGGTTAGTAGTATGATATAAGTAATCAGAAATAACAATAATAAAACTGTGATTAATAAGTATACATATGATTGTTCTAACATTTCCTTATACATAAGTTAACTTTTATATATACCAGGATCGTGTTATTCAGTTGTCGATAGTCTCCTGAAACCATCATACACATAGAAGTAATAATAGAATCTATTTTGGGAAAATTCAAAGAAAAAATATACGGATAGGAATGATGTTTATCTATAGATTTTTGAACACAGTCATATTTTCGCTCAATTGGACTACATCACCCAAAAACACTATTTGAAGATTTTGACATTCGCTGTTGCTAGAATTGTTGAGGCAGATAATAGTAAGGAATGTAAAACATAAATATGTCTCTATATTGGTTGTGGATGAATTTAGATACAAAAAAAATGATGCGTGGTTTAACAAATGCAGAGAAGTACCGGTTACGCCGTGATGTAGTAAGTAGAAGTTAGTCATTATTCCCACTGAGGGTAACAAATATTTACATAGCATCCAACAATCGTTTATGAAACTCCTATTTTATTTTTATTTGTAAATAAATTCTTGGTGAAAAATGAACACTATATTTACTTGTATTATCTTCCATATAAAGAACAATTTGTTTTTTGCCTGTGAACTTCTATAATAATATAAATAATGGGTTTACATTTGGGTTTTCCATAGGTATTGTATAACATATTAAACCCTTTCCTATTTTCTCAAGTAGTCATATTTATCGATGCCCACGGTATAATCAGACTTTTGATTTTTCTTACTACCTATTCTTTAATAAACTACGACCGATTTTCCAAGGAAATAGTATATGAAGTTAACATATCATAGATATTAAATATAAATATTTCATATACTACCCCTTTTTCCCAATTCGTCACTAACATATTCTCGCTTACATACTGAAGTCATTTCCAAATTTATTTTATATAAAATGGTTGTTTAGGTCAATTGTATATCGGTGTCCTATATTATCTTTAATTTACAATTTAGATAAGTTACCGCGAGGTACCATCTTTTCATAAGAAAGATTTGCCAGATAATCAGTTGGGTTTGCAACAAAATGATCCTTAAGGTTTCGAATATCAACCATTTCAGGTTTAATATCTGCAAGTGTTGGGGTACCCATCAATCGCATACACATTTCCAATTCGTTCTATTTTTAAAATGTTTAATGGTGTAATATGTTGTTAATAAGCGAAAATAATTATTTTATAGTTATTTATTCGAAAAAAAAGTTTAATTTTACCTGATAAAGTTCCAAAAGACGTTGAACGCCCTTGGCACCATAACCTGACATTGCATACTATAAGAATTCTTCATGTTAGATATGTCTTTTTGTTGATTTTGTTACGCTATAGAAGACATAGTATTATGAAAGAGAAAAAAAAAGCATACCAAAGTTGGACGGCCAATACCGACACCTTTTGCCCCTAAAGCAAGAGCCTTGAAAATATCACTTCCACGTCGGATACCACCATCAATATATATTTCCATAATGTTTTCAAGTTTTTCTTGCTTCAAGGCACTCATGATTTCAGGTAAAATTTCAATAGGTGATGGAGCAAAGTCTAATTGACGACCACCATGGTTTGAAATAACAATACCAGCACATCCATAGCGGGCTGCAAGAACTGCATCTTCTTTTGTCTGTGAATTCAAAAACAATGGATAATTATTAATCGAATGTCCATAATACCTACAAGTAGTATGTATTTATGGATATCCATAGCCTGATATAATAATGCTGATTGGAAACATCAAAGGTGTATTACCTGAATTCCCTTTAGCACAATCGGTAACTTGGTAATAGATTTAAACCAAGCAAGATCATTCCAGTTCAAGGTGTTGTCAATAATGCCTGACATGGCGGTTGCAGCACCTCCCTCACGATTGATCTCTTCATCTTGAAATTCATTTGGTCCTTCATGAACATACTTTTGACGTAAATCCTTCTCACGACGACCTGTATGTTTAGTAGTTGTAGTGTGAGAAAAAAAATATTGCCCGATCCACCATCACTTCCGATCAAATTGTCCTTTTAAAAGGGAAATTATTGAGAACTTACCCAGGGTAGCTGTGTCCACAGTAATAAATAACCCCTTTACTCCTTTAGCTTCAGCTTGCTGAATAATTCGTTTTGCCACTTCACGGTCCTTGTGAACATAAAGCTGAAACCATTGTGTCTGATCTGCATGAACTCGAGCGCCAACAATTTCATCTATGCTGCATGATGCCAAAGTAGGGATCATTTGTATCACCCCACGTTTACCAGCTGCCACAGCCAATGCTTTTTCACCATCAGGATGAGCCATTTTACCCAACGCAGTTGCACTGATATAGAGTGGCATGGATGCTTTATCACCCAGCATAGTGGTAGTCATATCAATCTTGGATACATCCACCATTACGCGTGGGCGGAGCCAAATGCGATGAAATGCATTATGATTCTCACGCATCGAAATTTCATCATTAGCACCTCCATTGAAATAAGCCCATGAATCTGCCTTGAGAATATTTCTTGCAACCGCTATATATAGGTTCATCGTTTGTTAGATGTAAAGAGAAACCAAAATCCACCTTTCACATTCTCGCTTTATATTTTTTCCGGTACGATACATTACATTCAAAATCAAAAGTATTATACATTTCATCAAGGCGTGGCATTTTCTCACGAGCTAATCGAACACGTTTATCCTCTTCAGTTTCTACTTCTGGTTCTTGTTCTCCTGAATTATTGACTTCAGCTTCGCCAATGCAAACATCAGGTGACAGATATCGTTGAATAATGTCAGCGGGATGAAATCGATCGAAGGTTTTGGTTCCATCCTTTCCTGCAAACTTAAGAACCACTTTTTGTCCTCCAGGATGCTCAGGAAGAAATTTGGTTAAATCGTATACTTTTCCATGAATGATAACCCAAAGATCATCTATTTATTGTAAATTTAAATATGTCAGGAATTTTTCTTTCTATCTTAATTGTTAAGAGATCTGGTAGGGATATGAATGGCTTCTTGTATCGTTTACCTTTCTTGTTATGTTGAGCAATTTCTTGCAATGAAACCGTTCTCATATTGAATATATCAAAAAGAATGGGGGGGTAAAAAAATGAAGAAGAAAAAGTGAGAAGAAAAAAGAAAAGAGAAAAAAAAAGGCACCGGATAAGATAAAGTTAGAACAACGTCTTTTATAATACTCGCAGAAACCGTCAAGTGTGACCCAGTAAAATGATGCGGGGAGGAAGATCAGCACGCTCGGAGGCATCATTTAGAGTGATTGGATAATCAGTGTTGTACAAGCAACTGCATCTTCTGGTGAACAATTCCACTCACTGAATGTTTTGTTCGGACTCTCTAATTGAGAAAACAGCCTTATTGGTCATTTATTCTTCTAGTTCTTGATGATGTGAATGTAAATCTACTACTGAGTATTTTTTTTATCAATAATGCTATAAGTGCACTCTTCAAAATATTATCTTTTTCAGCTTTGGTAATACTGGATAATACTTGTTTCCATTATATAATCTGGTCCGTACAAATAACGTCTCGGTGGTATAATAGATGACACACGTTATTTTTGATATTCTTCATTGGTTTCTTTTGCAATCCAATACATGTACATTTTCATCGAATCGTCAAGCAGCAGAAATTATACAATTGATGTGGACAAATGAATTATATAAATAAATATAGCCTTCCCATAATGATCTGGTATCTTTTATTATAGGTTGCTGAATCTTTTTTCCATATAATAATAGCAATTAGATGGTAGCCAATTACTAAACTATATTTGCTTGTCAGGATTATAATTATTGTTTGCGATGGGCTGTACGTGCATCAGCTTGAGCAGTTGGGAATACAAGTGTATCAACAATATTGACGTGTGGAGGGCGTGATGCAATAAAGGTGATCAGCTCAGCTATCGTTTATCCAACCAAAGAAAGAAAAGAAAAACGATGAGTGGGGAATGACACTATAGTATTACCCTTGCTTAAAAGTTTAATCCGTACCAATGTCTTGCCCTACAAGAGGTTCCATTCCAGCATACACGCTATCTGCTTTTTCTTTATCACCATGAAAACGTACTGTCGAAAACTATTCAAAGAAGATAATGAATATAAGATATCCTAATTTCTTGATCTGCTATCTATTTTAATCTGATAAAAAACTTACTTCGGTATTCACCATTCCAGGACAGATTTGTGAAACACGTACAGGTGTTGACATAGTCTCATAAAGTAAGGCACGCGTGATCGCATCGACTGCATGTTTCGATGCTAAAAAAATAAACGTTAATTTTTGGTCTTGTGAATGAAATAACGAAATAATAAAATACTTACCACAATAAATACTTCCATTTTGATAGCTTTGTTTTCCTATTAAAATAATGAAAAGAAAGCAGTTTAATATGTCATTCACCATGGGATAATCATCCAAAAAACTGAAAGGTTGATTATGGTATTTTTTTTGTTTACCTGCAACTGATCCAATATTGATAATATGTCCTTCATTTTGCTCAATCATTCGAGGTAAAATAGCTTGAGTTACAAACATCAAACCTTTAACATTGGTATCCATCATGGTATCATATTCTTCTTCCGTTACATCTAGTAATGGGTCCATGCCAAGCACCAAACCAGCGTTATTGACGAGGACAGATATGTTGTCCTTGACAGAACTAGGTAATGAAGCAATAGCATCATCAACATTCTTCTTTTTTCGAACGTCTAATTTTAGCGTGTGAATATCGATGTTTTTATAGGTTTGCTTCAGTTCCTCTTTTAATGCATCTAATCGATCAAGTCTCCGCGCTGTAAGAATCTTTTTTTTTTTTTTAAAAAAAAAAAATAATGTCATAGTTTGTTAAATATTCCTATTCAAACACATCTCATATAAAATATATATCTAAAAATATTATACAGCAAGGCGACTATGTGTACCAGGTTGGACCCTTCTTTTGCAAATTCTCTTGCTGTACTTTCACCAATCCCAGAAGAAGCACCTGTTCTGTTATGTTATTTTTATTTTTATTAAGTCAGGCTATTTCAATCGACAACATGGATGGATGGATGTATACAAAGATATATAAAACAAATAATTACATAAAAACGTTTTTCTTTTCAAGTCGTCGTTGCGCATAAAAACGTTTTGAAAAGATATTCCATGCGGCTCTTTTTTGGTGTTGTTGGAACGCCGCGCGTAGCATGGTGTTATATAAATTATGTGTGAGAAAAAAAATGAGAAGAAAAGGGAAGAAAATTGTAGCCGATGTTCAGGTCAGCAAAAATATATATAACAAAAAAAGCTGCAATACTGTCGGAGATGGCAAAAGTCATGTACAACAAATCAAAGCAAAGGTTGAATTCGCTGACCAACATATTTCTCTCTTTTTACTCTCTTCACACTTCATTTTCCAATTGAGACGATGCGGGAAGATCTTATTCAATCAGCTACATCTTTTTTATCAGACCCAAAGGTACAGTCTGCCACACTTGCAAAGAAGGTATCCTTTTTGGAATCCAAGGGCATGACAACCGAAGAAATCGAAGAAGCCATGGGAAGAGTTAATGGTAAATCATCGGGTGGAGGAACTTCAACAACAACTGCTGCTGCTGCACCAGTGGCAGGAGTACCAGCAGTAGCAGGACAAAGTGTATCACAAGTACCAGCTGGTGCTATTGTACAAGCTCCCCCAGTACCACAACGACCTAATTATGATTGGAGAGATATCTTTGTTGCAGCTGTATTAGCCGGTGGTGTCAGTTATGGTATTTGGACTTTGGCCAAGGTAAAATTTTATATTAATGATTTAATTCGCTATGACTGGGATATGACTAAGCATTGACAATGTGTAACAGAAATTACTAGGTCCTTGGTTCCAAGTACCAACACAAAAAGAGTTGGATGAGGATAAAGAAAAGTTGGATGCTCAATTTCAAGCAGGTAAATAAAGATAGCATTTATCTTTATGGGTTTCAATTGTGTGATAGGATATGACATAAATCTTGGATTTTCTTTTTGACATTTCTTTTGTTAACAATTATTCTCTTTTCTAGTCGAAGACTCACTTAATGATCTTAAAAAACAAACAAACGACGCTTTATCCAATGTTTCTACACAATCCAAAAAGATTGACGATTCATTAAGTGGATTGGAAACGGTATTAAAGGATCTTAAACAAGGTGATGCTGAAAGAGATCAAGAATTCAAAAATATTAAGGCAGATGTAGAAAGTTTGAAGGAATTGGTTCCTCGTATGTTGGATCGTAACAAGGAATCGCAAGCTGGTGTCATGACCGATTTACAAAATGAAGTCAAGTCTCTTAAATCACTACTCTTGTCTCGTCGTCCTCTTAACCCTAATGAAGCAGCTGCTTCTCCAGTGGCCGCTCCATCCTCTGCCGCTGAATCCCCAGCGGCGGCAGTTTCTCCTTCTGGATTAACTGCACGATTGACAAACGCATTGAACTCTTCTAGCAGTGGTGGTCCTCGCGCTGGCATTCCTGCTTGGCAAATGGCAGCTTCCGGTGGTAGCAGTGCTACAAACGGTAAAGCAACCGAGAAATCTAATGAATCGTCATCCTCCTCCACTCCCGCTGCATAATTTTTTTTTTTTTTTTTTACCATAGAAGTACCCCATTCATAACTTTTGACTCCCACGTACAGTTTCTCTCAATACCAGTAAAAAAATCAGAAATTACAATTGTATGCACATTACAACAAATGAATTTATTAATAATCCACCTTTTCTCCCTCTCTTTTTAGCATTTCATTGGTTGTAATATACTTGATGGATGGGAATCTTGGTGTAATGTTATTATTACTGAGATTGATGATGTGTAATGTGTATGATTATGGCATGATGAGTGATAAGTGGGATTATGTCATTTGTTCATATAGTATTTTCGAGGAGATGGTACTAGCACTAGTGCTTATTAAGATTCATGCCTAACGAATTAAGCAATTCATTGTTGGTATGAACGATGGGTACAGAGAAGGGAATATCATCTGGATAATATATTGTATGTAGTACAGATTATGCATCTGGTAATGGAAGTTATAAAGACAATAACAGTTGGCAAATTGGAACATTTTCTTCTCTATAAGTATATATTACAATATGCGACAAAATCAATTTATAACATCGTTTGCAATAGAGCGTTTATTTGGGATTCGGATCCAGTCAGGTTCCGTTACACTGAGAAGCAAAAAGAACATAAAAAAGTTTACTGGTTTCTTTTTTTTTTTTCTGTTTTCAACCTTTTAAACTCACTATTTCTCGGATCGTTTGAAAAAAAAAGCAATGGGTCAACAAAATAATAATAGCATCGTTCCTAACGTAGCAGAATCGGCTGTATTGGTAAAATCGGTTGAAATGCCCGAGGATGCTGTCTTGATCCAAGGTCCTGATTTCAATCAAAAGTTATCCTTGTCTGATATTATGGGTTCATACAAAACAATGGGCTTTCAAGCAAGTGGTCTTGGTGAAGCTATTGACATTATCAAAGAAATGGTAAATAATGTTATATTTATTTTCTATTTGAATATAAAATGCATACACATACATGAAAATATGTAAAAAAAAAATTAACATATTTTTTCGGATGGCTTGGTGTATAGCGCAAGTGGCGTTTGTCTGATGAGCCTATTGCAGAAGACGAGAGCGAAGACTACAAAGATATGGATGTACGAAAAAATACAAAGTGTAAGATTTTTGTGGGTTATACTTCCAATTTGGTTTCTTCAGGTGTTCGTGAAATCATCCGGTTCCTGGTCCAACATAAAATGGTGGATTGTCTTGTTACCACCGCAGGCGGTGTAGAAGAGGATTTCATCAAATGCTTAGCACCTACTTATCTTGGTGATTTTAACCTCAAGGGTGCTGATTTACGCAAACAAGGTTTAAACCGTATTGGCAATATGTTGGTGCCTAATAATAACTATTGTAAATTTGAAGAATGGGTGATGCCAATTCTTGACAAGATGCTTGAAGAACAAAAGAAGGAGGTTAGTTTATTAGAAAGAGGGAAAGAGAGATGGTCTATACGCATTAACTGAGGATAGTTGGATAGATACAGTAACTCCAAGTGGAGGAGGGAGGGGAAAAAGACACTTTGAAATGATGGTAAACAGTGCTAATTCAAAAATATTCTGCCTCCCCCCTCAATTTGTTAGGACAAAATTTGGACACCTTCAACCATGATTCAACGTTTAGGCGAAGAAATCAATGATGAATCCAGTATTTATTACTGGTGTGCAAAGAATGGTATCCCTGTCTTTTGCCCTGCTATTACTGACGGATCTTTGGGTGATATGATTTATTTCCATTCTTACCGTAACCCTGGTTTAATTGTGGATATTGCCGCTGATATTCGTAAAATGAACAGTCAAGCCGTGTTTGCCAAAAAGACAGGCATGATTATTCTTGGTGGTGGTTTGGTGAAACATCATATTTGTAATGCCAACATGATGCGCAATGGTGCTGATTTTGCGGTTTATCTAAATACAGCACAAGAGTTTGATGGTAGTGATGCAGGAGCTCGGCCCGATGAAGCAGTGTCTTGGGGCAAAATTCGAGCTAATGGTCGCTCTGTAAAAGTGTATGCAGAAGCTACTTTGGTCTTCCCATTGATTGTCGCCGAAACATTTGCTAAAGAATACCATGAAGAAAAGGAAAAATTGTAATTTGCTTGTGTAGATTTATATAACTAGGAATTATCGCCACCCTCAAAACTTTCATGTAAATGAACGAAAAAAAAATAGTTTTTTTGGTTGTATTATTATTATTATTCATATTTTTTAATATTGCATGCACTCCTCGTACATATTTATATACACACCTCGACACATTACATATATACACATTTTCACTTGCCCAATAAAAAAAAAGGTCAGATATTATTAAAAAAGGTAGGATGAATTGATAAGTTCAACTATTATTTTCTTTTTTTTTTAATGTTGGATTTAAAAGAAACAGAAAAATAAAACGGAATGAAAAAAAAAATAGAGAGAGAGAGAGAACATGTGTAGGATGGATGGTGATATACAAAAGCGAAAGCGGGAGTTGTAAGAATAGTACGTGTGTGCGTGTAATAAATGAATTGAGTTATATATGTTGTGTTTGATAAGTAATGGTAATAAAGAGAAATGACTAAACATTTTTGTGGTGCTGCTATTGTTGTTTTATGGTTAAGGACTCATTTCATCGTTTTCTTCCAAACCATCATGACTATCAATATCAATATCATCATCATCATCGGACAGATCACCCGCATCTTCGGCTGCTGATCCAGTGTTCCCACTCGCCGTGTTATTTCCCGTACTATTATTACTATTATTACTACTGCCCATCAAGACTTCCAATAACACTTTACGTTCCGTTTGTAACCGTTTCAATTTCTTTTGCATAGCAGCCCATTCATCATTCAATAATTCATTTTCGCGTAAAATATATCGTAGTTTTGCTTTGGCAAGTTTGTATTTTTCACTTTTAGTCAATGCGGGGTGGTGGTGATGATGATGATGCTCTTCATCACCTGATACCGATCCTCGTTGTTCCCGATTATTGTTGGTCAATGCAGACGTCGGTGTGGGTGTAGATGCCGTTGTGCTCGCTGTAATGGATAATCCTCCCGCATGCTGTTGAGCTAATTTACGTCGTTTGGTAGATGATTGTTTCCCTTCAGATTTCCTTGATAATGATGGAGTTGATTGTAGCTGTGATGATGAAGTGGTAGACCCTGCTTGATGTTGTTGTGAAGTCGAGGTAGTTGTAGATTGCTGTTGTTGTTCATGATCTTGTTTCTTATGTCGTACTAGAGCATCATGTCGTCCAAATCTATTTGATAGATCAACCATACTTTATTAGATAAATGTAATCGCTTACCAATATATATCTCTGATTTCTCTTAGTCTCCCTCCTCCTTCTCTGTTTGTCTCCCCTCACCTCCCTCTCTCTTTTTATCTATCTCTCTCCCCTTTCATTTCTATTGTATATCCATTAATGAACGCAGAATAAGTAAGACTTACGCTTGATCACATCCAGGATAGTCACAAGCAAAAGGCTTTTCTCCAGTATGAATACGTAAATGCATCATTAACGCAAATCGTGAATGGCACTTTACACCTCGTCGATTGCAATCCGCCCAATCACAAAAATATTCTGGTCGTTTCCAACCAACATGATCTAAAACATACATTTCTTTTTTAGTATTTGAGGAAAGAGGAATGCTTCATGTATCTTTTTCTGGCGAATAATAAGGACCATTTGCTTCTTCCATTATATACACACACACGTATTCTCTATATTAACATGATAGAGTTACCTTCAGATAAATGGCCAGCTAATGCACTATGGTCAGGAAATCGACGGTGACAGTCTCTCCAATGGCAAGGAAGTGCATTTGTTTTAGTATTATTATGGTTGTCACCATCTGGGGTATCTTTTACTGGTAAAGCAGGAACTAAAGTTTGTGCTTGTAATGACATTTTCGTTTTTTTAATAATAATAATAATAATATATGAATGAGTGGGTGGGTTGGGTTTTTGAATACAAATGGGAAAGTAACAAAAAAAAGAAAAGAGTTTGTATATTTGATTTAAAAAAAAAGTTTTGGCTCCTCTCAGGTCCTCTCTCCAACTTTTTACACCAAAAGGAAGAGAGGGTTTAAAAAAAACCAGCCGTCGAGTGTGTGTGTGCCCCCGCGCTTATTTTTTTTTTTTTTTTTTGCTTCCAGCATGTGCTTCAATTGTTTGGACCAGTCCATTTCAAATTTTTTATAATAATTGAACCAAAAAGGTTCTTTCTTTTTCTCTTTTTTAGGATATATACAACAACAAAAGAATCTATTTAATAATAATAGTAATATTATTTATGCAGATGAAGAGGAGGAGGAGGTAGATAAGGTGGTAAGGTCGACAAGATCGAAACGACGTGGTTTAGGTTGATTAGAAGAAATTGGTAACGCGTGTTCACGGTCAAACACGACGCCAACGAAACGTCGCTTTGGTTGTTGGGGATCTTTATAAAATTGAACATATCCACCTTCCAATGCATATAACGTATGATCTTTACCCATGCCAACCTATTATAATCATCATGATTATAATTAATATACAATACTATTATCTTACTAACTCTATCCCTTCCACTTTAAAACACTTCTCTCCCTTGCCCCCTTTTTTTCTTTCTCAAAATTTACTTACATTGTCACCAGCATGGAATCGTGTACCTCTTTGTCGAACAATAATATTACCGGGAATAACTTCTTGCCCACCAAACTTTTTAACACCTAAACGTCGACCTGCTGAATCTCTACCGTTACGGGTTGAACCTCCAGACTTTTTACTAGCCCATCGAACTTGCATTAATTCTAAATAATAACAAAAAGGAAGTTTCTTTTTATTAATGAAATCCATTGAATAGAAAGCCTATTTTATTTTAATAGTAATAAAATAATAATTTACCACTGGCATTAAAAGCTGTTCGAGGACATTGTTTCAAGGCATGTGAGCCAAGTTGTGTAAAGGATCGATTCAGTAAGGACATTGTATTTATGTTATGTTTTAGAGGGACGGATAATGATGCTATAAATCCAAATTGGACTGAAAACAAAAAAGTGTGACTTTCTAGACTCGTGGCCTGGTGGGTGCTGTCAAAAGAAATAGCTCTCATCCAATTAAAATTTTGATTAATGCCAAATTGGCTTTCCCCTCATATATATATTTTTTTCTTTTAGTAATAAAAAAGACCATTTATTAAAGAAGAGCACGCATATGAATAAAAAAAAAGAGTGGAAGAAAAGGGATAAATGCAGAAAAAAAACACATCTATATATACATATATAAAAGAGAATTACTTTTCTTACTTTTAAGTAATATCTATTTCAGTCCTTTCACCAAGAAAATGTGTAACTTGTTCATTGTATTCAATACCCCATATATTCTCAATATATGGCATTTTTGATCCGCCGACGGAGCATGAGCAGGAAAGACAATGTAACGAGGATTGTTGCCTGTTGTTCTTCTCATTGTTGTAAAATATCCTCAATTCATAAATGGTTGTTGGCAATAACTTTCTTCGGCTATTTTGATTCATTATATATTATTGGGGCTTCAGGTTTACGTATATACTGATGAAGAAGAATAACACCACATACTATTAGTCTTACATGTACAATCCCTCAACTTTCTGGAAATGGAACATCAACTAAGAAATGAATAGGCAGCTCTTTGCTTTCATAACACAGCATATTTTTGGGACACACCACAATGATCCAACAATTTTATCTTTATTAATAGCATAATAATACAAATCTGTTGGCCGATTGTGAAGGCAATTGTTGCTGTTATAGAATAACTCTTCACATTCAAGAATTGTATTGTCAATCTATAATATATAAAGGAATAACATCATCACACGAATTGGATAAAATATATATGTACAGTAGTATGGGAGAAGTTTTGAAGAAATTTGGTGTTTTAAAAACTTTTACTTTTTGCATCAAACTATCATTGTATAGATCATTTTCAATAAAAATGCTTTTATTCTTAAGTACGTAGAGCATTATTTTTAATGGGAAAATTAAAATCCACAAGACTGTAGTTATTAGTCTGTTGGCTGAATATGTTTGGTGATCCAAATAAGGAATCCGTCTCTTTTTGAAAATGAGAGGAAGAGGAAAAGGTGATGTCAAGTTCGAAAATGTGATTATACATAGTAAGAGAATAATAAAGTATATAATGGATAATTTTGGAACAGCTGTTTTACCATTAGAAATGACTTTGGGGATATATAATATATATTCTGTTTCTATGACGGTGTGGGGACCGTTCTTTACACTCTGTGTTGTGTAACATGAGTGATAAAAATGTTGTCAATTAATAGAATAACAGTCGCATGTGCATACATCCGAGGATATAGCAAATGAATTTTCTCATTATGTGTATATAATAATCATTGAAAATAACTAAGTATATACGTACAAACTTAAACTTTGAAGCTTTAAAAATAATATATACCAATAAATTGTAGCCAAAATAGCAATCTTTTTTCTCGTGGGTAATTTCCAGTTTCTCTACAATGATGCTCCCCAATCACGATGCGTTTCTCCTGCATGTACTCAATAAAAAGAGGAACTATTATAAGCATTTAAAATTGAAAAATATACTTAATTGTGAAAGAAAACCAAAATATTGCAACAAAGTGAAAATAAAAATTAATATTCTGCAGCTTTTGATACTTTGGCTTTTCCTCGTTTTATTACTATATAAGAAAAGAAAAGAATAATACTTGTTACCTTCTTGCTGTAGCAGTCAAATCATATTCTATGGATCGCTAGGAACAACAAGTATTTTGAATGATGATGAAATGATTACCAAGATAATACACACGATCGATCATGAAAAGTACAATTATATGGAGTTTGTACCCCCCCCCCCAAATTTTGAAAACACCTCCAGGTAATTGTCATATAAAAGATCGTAAATTAACAAAGAAGTAAATTCTATACATAGACAAGTTGCCTTTATTAAAGCTCAAGAATCTTTTTTATTGTTTTCTTTTTCCCAATGATCTGTTTTGCATCAATGTTAAACAGCAAAGAAATTGTAACCAAGAAAACAAAAGAATGAAAAGGAAAGAACCATTAAAATTACCATTTGTGCTTGTGAATAATGGTAGTAAAACACCATTTATATCATGTAATCATATAAAAAATCACGACGGCTAAAAAATTTAACCTATTTTACATCATTGACAGAATGTGATTACGAATATTGTTCAATAATAGTTTATTTTGTGAAACAAAAAAAGCAAGAATATAAGAACAGAGAAATAATGCAGGACCTAGAAGAAGTATATAAAATGGCGGTGAAATATGTTTAATAATAATAGCTTAGCAATAATTCAAATTATTTCCTCACGGTTTTTCGAGTTATGGTAATCAAATAAGAAATAATAAAAATGATAATTGTGGGGTGTGTGGGTTATTGATTGATGAAGATAATATGTGGGGTTATTTTTTTTATAACGTTCCCACATTCAGGTACATTATTCAATATGATCGTAACACAAGGTAAATCATTCATTCATTTCTCGCATTCAGTATTTCTCTGATCAAAAATACTCAGGAAATTGTATTTCCAAAGAATTCCATTACTTCTGGTAAAAACAAGACAAAGACATTTCAACGATGATAAAAGGAATTCGAATATATGTTGTATAGATACATACGACGTTTTTATTATACTGGATAATCGGCATTCTACTACAAAAATCTATATAAAAGAAGTTCTTTGTTCGAAAAGGGTACTTAACAACAAAACATCAAATTATTTTGATTATCTTCTCCCCCATTTCTATCTTTATTCTATCTATATCCCAAATATTCTTAGCAAACAATTATGAAACTAACCGGTTTACTCACTCTTGTAATCCCTATTGTTGCTGCATTGCCCACTACTACGATGATGAAAAGACAAGAGAATGGTGATGAATTATCAGATCAGGTTTCGACTGGAATTGAAGAACATGGTCCACTTCCTAACGGAACCAAAACATTGGAAGGTGGTACTGCTTTGGATATTGATGAATATCCATCTTCTGTTGAAGCTGCCTTGAATGGTACTCGGGCAGAAGTAATGAGTCTCTCTGTACGTAATCCAACTGCTGCAGAAATGGAAGACTTGGAGTTCCACACTGCTTTAGCAGCCAATGTCTACTGTAGTGCAGTCCTACCTGGTGGTTCGTGGATATGCCCGCACTGTTCCAAGACTCGCCATCTTAATGTTATTGAAACATTTAGTACAATCCTTTATGATACAAATGCTTTGGTTGCTCGTGATGACAATGCTAAAATTATCTATGTTGTGTTCCGAGGTAAGTTAAGGAGATTTTATTTAGATTGTATCACATTCTAGTCTTAGATGAATTCTCATTTGGATACTTGTTTTTTTCTATATCAAGGTTCTGCTTCTCTTCAAAACTGGCTTGCTGTAAGTTTTTCCCACTTTATTTAAAAAAGATAGATTCGTAATCGTAGTAGATACGTTGATACACTACTGTTATCAAAGCTACATAATAAAGTAATAGGGGACTAACATAATGATGATTGTATGTTACGTACATATTTTCCTTTTAATTAACTTTATAGAATATGAACGTCGTGCTTACCAATTATCCTGGTGCCACTAGTGCTCGAGTACATGCTGGATTTTATAATAGTTATAAAGATGTTCAATCTCGTCTTATGTCCGTGGTTAGAAGCCAATACAACAGTAATTCTGATTATGCAATTCATGTTACAGGGTATGAGAAAACTTTCTTTTTTTTATTACTGTATTTTATGCAGTACTAGATGTTATTTTTTATTTGCGTATTCTCTCCATGTTACTCAATCCGTATTTTATTTGAATCAAAAAAGTCATTCACTTGGTGGCGCACTTTCCGTACTCCACGCTCTTGATTTGTATGAAAATGGAATTACGAATGTTAGATTGATCACCCAAGGTAATATACAATTATTTTTCACGATACTATTTAGAAATAACGGATTATTACAATAGAAAGAGGACAAGGCATTAATATTCTTTGAATATAATAACTAGGTCAACCTCGGGTGGGAAACACAGCATTTGCTAATTATATTTTGAGTACCAATATTCCTTACATGCGTGCTGTAAACCAACGCGATGGTAAGCAATTTTTTATTCTAAATATCTTTAGGTTACTAATATAATGAAAAAAAAACATACAAATCATGGCTTATTAATTTGGTCATATATTATTATGGATCAGTTGTCCCTCACGTTCCTGATATTGGCTATCGTCATGCCGGTGAAGAATTTTGGCGCAGCACCGGTTTCCTTGGTGGTATTCGTAAGCATAACCATCTATTATAACTTGACTGGATAATTACTGGGTTTGGCACACATATTGATTTTTTATTTTACTCGTTTAATAGAGGTTTGCCCCAATGGTTTAGAAACTAATGATTGTGCAAATTCCATTGCACCATTCACTAGCTTCACTGATCACACAAGGTATGTTACAACTTTAAAATGCAGACCATAATAGTGATACGATAGTATATAAATTGTCTCACCACTAATAATAATGATGATGATGATTATGTACACATAGTTACTTCGGTATGACTGTTGGGCTTTGTCTTCGTTAAGCAAATTGAATACTATCAACAAGAACTAAGACATTATAACATAATATATTATTATACTTTCTTTTTTTTTTCAATAAGAGCAGTGCAAGTTATTCTTCTTTTCACAGCAGCATATGATAATACATGGTAGTGGCATGTCCATGTTGATAAAAAAAATTACAAATAGCAGGACTTTTCATCAATATTCTATTTTTTTTATTATTCTTATTTTTATCCAATAAAGCTATCTATTAAACCTTCAATACATATCTTTACAAAAATCAAAATTGTCTGTTACATCATTGGTAACATCTCCTTTTTAGTTTTTTTGTATTATGATCATTATTATTTTTGATGTTAGCTATAAGAAAATATATTCTTGCTCTGGTTTGGCATGCATTGATATCTTTTTATGCTTGCATATAACTCCCCTCTTACAGTTGATATTTCTTATTTTGTAACTAGTACAATATAATTATAAGTGTTATCCCTTCTACAGAAAACCATGATGCTATGTAGTAAAGCCATGGAAATTGAACAAAAAATTACCAGGAAGCAATAAAGATGACATGAATTATATCATTAAGTAATTAGATTTTTCTCCCTTCAACATTGATAGATAATCCATTTCAGAATTATCGATTTGTAAGGTAACAATAAAAAGTTGGGAAATTTGAATATTAAAATGCAACTTGGTGCAACTCGAATTCGTAAAATAGAGTTCATTTCTTCCGATTTCCGTTTAGTAGTTATTACGTATTTTTTGGTGGGGAAAAAAGATAACTTAATATAATTGACAAGTAAAGTATATTTAACAAGGTTTTGATAGCATATTTAGAAATTATATTGTCCATTGATGTACACAATAGAAATAAGAGAAATACGTGATTATTACTATTCCTTAACAACAACGTATATCACCACCTTCCTTCCCACTGACGGGGAAATTCTACGTAAGATAAATAAGGAGGATCTTTTCGATCGATAATGTACATTGTATCACTGTATCAGTAGTAACAAAATATAGATGTGGGGGTACAATCGCTTAATTTATGAATTCTATTCTATACTTTATGTTCGATAGAAGCAATTTTGCTTCCGTCGAATAATGTCTGCTGGTACTCATTCTTTATGTGAATCTCGTTATTTTATAAGCTGTAGAATCAAAATTGTTTACAAGAAATGTCAAATTTCATACCCACGTTATTTTTTTCTGGATAAGCTATACATTTGTTTTTCTTTCTTTACCCTAAGAACGTTAGGACTGATGTTACATCATATATGAAAATATTTGCTTTTGACAATTGTTGTAAAAGACATTAAAATTACTACCTTCGGTAAATATGTTTTTTACATACCAAGAATGATCATTATCAAATTGTAAAAGCTGACAAGTTATAAGCATATACGATAATATACATTTATCCGCTCATAGTTAATAACTGGAAATATAAAAAAGGTTTTGAAATGGCAATAACTTCCAATAATCTCTCCAGAAAGAAATTTCTGGCTGGATAACATTTGAAAAAGCACACAAGATAATGAAATCTACCCTTTTCCAATTGACATTCCTTTCTTCTCCCTTTCTCTCTGTAGTCGTATTTGCTGTGGCACTTGTGACAAGACAAGAGAGCAGTGACGAAACACCTGAAGGTGAAGCTATTGAACGCAATAGACGTTTGCCTGAAGATACAGATTCAATCTTTAATATGGTATTGAATTCAACCTGTTATCTTGATACTGTCAAGTCTGTGCTTAAAGGAACCTTTGCATCCGCATTAGCTGCTACTCGTGATGTAACTGCCTCCGAAATACAAGAACTTACATTTTATTCTGCTCTTTCTGCTAACTTGTAGTGTTCCGCAGTAATTAGTAGTGCTATTTCTTAGTTGTGCCCTAATTGTGATAAATCGTGTCATCTTGAAATTGTTGATAAATTCAATACACTTGTTTGTGATATGAACGGTCTTAATGCTTGAGATGATGATAAAAATCCACTATTGTCGCATTCAAAAGTATTTTATTAATATTGAACTGATAGTGGATTAGATTTCATCATATTCATATATGTTTACTATACTTATTACATTGCCATTTATTTTCTAGGATCTATGTCTCTCGACAATTGGATTACTTTACGTTTTTCTATTTTTTTTCTTGTTACTCTTTGAATTTATACATATATATATAGTAATGATGCTTATGACTTTATCGGTTATATAGGATCTGACCGCCGTTTTTGTAAATTGCCCATCTGTTTCACTTGCTCGTATTCATGGTGGATTCCTTGGTTACTGGCAAGGTTTTAAATCTACAGTTACTCGAACTATTGAGAGCGAATTGCGATCCCATTCAGATTTCAAATTGGTCATTACTGGGTAAGATGCCTTTCTTATTACTCTTATAGACATTAAGAAGAAAATATATAACAGCTGATAACATTTTTGTATATATTATGTTATATATAACGACACTCTCTAGGTGGTGCAGTTGCCGTACTTTGCTGCTTTGAATTTCCATGCAGATGACGTCAAAAACTTGGAACTTTTTACTCAAGGTTTATGATTCTTTCTATTTAGTCATAAATTCTATTGTTATTAGCCGTATAACAACATAATAACTTTTTTCGATATATAGGTCAACCTCGAGTCGGTAATTGTCAATTCGCTCAGCATATTGTTAATACTGGAATCACATATAAACGTGCGGTTTATGCTCGCGATCGTAAGTACCTTCGTTGTTATTACATGTTTTTTTTGATAATCTCATGACCATTTAAGTACAAACTATTTTTTAATCATGTATCTGTGTGTCTAGTCGTACTTCATATTCCAAATAACTTAAAGGGATTTTATCACGCTGGTGAAGAATGCTGAGAAGCCTCTGGTCTTTGTAATCGTGTCCATAAGTATTACACCAATTAAATTGGCTATTATGAATATATATATTGTTTATGTAGGACCTGTTTACTTGTAAATGTAACCACAAGTTGAAACTAATTGCTAGTATACTTATTTTTATAATTATCAATGCAATCACAACAGAGGTATGTCTTAATGACCTCGAGACATCGGGGTGTTCCAATTCTATTGCGCTATTTACTTGCGTCCTTGATCATACTACGTAAGTTATATATCTGTCACTAAATATAGACAAGAGTTTTTGAAAATGGAAACAACAACTAAGTTAATAATAACAACCATATTTTTTTATAATATCAATATTAGACACTTTGGTATGAGCACTGGTATTTGCCTCTGATAGGTTCAGCAAATGTGATGACAATATAAAGATCAAAAAAATGTATTTTCAGTCTTCTATCAGTAGTATTATTTTCTAACTATTATTGATAGCAGTGATATCGTTAGAATTATAATATATATATATACATATTTACTAGGAAGTATATTGCAACCAAATAAAAAAGAATAAATGGTTATATATTACATACAAATAAGAATGTTTTTTTATTCCTATGTAATTGAAGTTGAATTTTACTATATACTTTTTTTGTGCTAACGGATGTCTATTACGGTTCAATAATCTGAAAGGTTTTGAAAAATTAAAAAGATTCTCTTATGAAATGAAACAACTAATTGATGGAACAACTTATTATTACGACAGAAATTTTTCTGATACTATTAATTTGGGTTATATACCAGTGTTATTTTCATCTACTTGGCTTTTATCGTTCCATTTAAAACTATGCCATGTCCATTTTATATACTGGAAGAGTTGGGTGTAAATTTATGCAATGCAATATATAATAATATATAACGAAGGAGGACAATACGGAATGAGTATTGTGTGGTATCCACTGTTATCGTGAACAGGCCAGAAACTATTACTTATTCACACACTCCTCAAGAGCTTTTATTAAGATATCTTGTTATTACATAGTATATTTATAACTCATGGAGGATATGGTCTCTTATAGAATGACTATTAGTATTAAAGATGGTATTGTAATAAAAATGGTGATTGCTCTCCACTGCTACATGAGGACAATGCTGATTTTCATATTTCTTAAAAATTTATTTAGTATACTTTTCTTTCAATCAAAAAAAAGTTGCTGTTGAGTATTAATGGAGAATATAATCTAATTTGAAGAAAGGTTACTTCGCAGATCCATTTGCCAGTGTTATACAGCAATCATAGAACTAAATGTTTATAATACAACACTGTTTACTTTATCCATCGTTAATTTCATTGTTTCTGACAAGGGTGGTTTGAAATGATGTATAGAGTAAACTTTCACATTCTCTCTAATTCAATAAAATAGCAATGAAAAACTGGGAGTGAGTTGTATGAAATTAACGGGGCTGCGCTATAATTAGTGATAGAACATAAACATTTTATTGTGTCTGATAAGTGAAACTTCTAATGACTTTGAAGGCAGGATCATTTGTATACTATGTATGGAAAATAATACTATTGTCAAGCAGGTGAGTCATCACTGGAGTTAATACATATCAGTGTAAAAGTAGTAGAGAAATTAAAAAAAAGTATCTGCTCTCAAAAAATAGAGACTCTTTGTTCTTTTGCTATATATTGTATTTAATGCATGTTGTATTGCATAAATTATTCAGTGCTTTCATTGTTTGAATAATTCACACTTTATAGTATAGATAAATGATGTAGAATAATCATATACTTTTATTTTAGTATTATCTGTTAACTAAAGTGGATTTATATAAAACTTTATATCATATAATTGTTGGATGATATCTATCATTACCTAATATTATGAAAATAAGCCTTAAAAATATGTGACGACTTAATAGTAATATGAAAAGGATTAAGAGCACTGTGCTTTCTTTCATGTTGATGATTGTAAAAATAATAGAAAAATTCGTTGTTACTATTCCAACGTGTTTCCTATTGCATATACAGTATTACCGCTAATATTATTAAACAAGAGCTATTCATGCAAAGAATTGCCTGCTATTAAGTTTTAGAGGCTTGAATATTGACCCTATAAAGCCAGAGTAATTATTTAGGAGGTAGAGCTAGATAAAACTTCAACCGAGGATTGAGGATTAAAAATAACATTTTGTATCATGGTCATTATTAAAATTCAACTGGAAGAAGAGATAACATTCAAAATGATCCAGCGGGAACTTTATTATTAGTGGTTTTAACTTGCATAATCTTTTAATACGGTTGATGTTTCACTTTGTACGAAATGATGCTCCTCTGGTCAATACTGGGCTTTGGAGAAGAACAATAAATAATCTCAGGTACAAGTAGCTCAATTTAGAGCTCGTTTATGATTGGCTAAAGTTGCGGGAACAATGGGTCCGAATCGCATGTTCTCTGAGTTGTTTGTTACGTTAAAGTGCTACTAAAATTATATATCAAACATTTCTGCATCTCTTTTTTCTTTTATTTTTCCTTACCTTGCCAAGCCTCGGGCTCTCTATTCCACTCCTTTTGTTTCTTTTTGTTTCTTTTACTTTTTGTTTATTACATTATCATTGAGAAAAACCATGAGTGAACGGGATCTTGTATTAGCTAATTATATGTTGGCATCTATTCAAAAAGATCTTGGGTTTCTCAAAGACAATCAGTATTTGAACACTCAAACATATAATGAGATATGTGCGCTTCTTCCTTCTACAGTAACTATGTCGAATACAACAATAACTGCTACCACTGCAGTTCATGATACTGCTATTAAGAAACCACCACTTCCGACCCGTAAATCCGGTGGGGCACCTCTTCCATCAGGGGGTCAAGCACCTGTGCCTGCTCCTCGTAGTATGAGCACTGCCGGTGGTTTAGATATGCCAAAATTACCAGCTCGTCGTTCTACCAATGATCAGCAACAACATTTACCTACACCTGCACCAAGACCTCAACCTTCCCCCCGACCTTCACCTCGTTTGAATAATGCAGTCAACGTTATGCCAATGCCGGCTCCTACGCCTGCTCCGGCACCTGCTCCAACACCTGCTCCAGCTGTACGACAACATAGTCATGTTCCCGCAGCAGAACCATCGCCAGGTCCACCACCACCTTCTTATTCAACAGCCACTTCATTGGCAAATGCTGAAGCTATTTATGACTATGATGGTGACGATCCAAAGACAGATCTTAGCTTCCGTTGTGGTGATATAATTCAAGTCACTGAATATGGCAAGTATCCACGCCCAAAAATGATTTAGGAGGAGAGGAAAAGAATGTGTGTGTGAGAGAGGGCTAGACAAAAAAACATATGGGTGAATTCATATGCTGATTTAAATTAAATATTATCACCATTCTTATATAGTCAACGATGACTGGTGGCGTGGTGAACTTCATGGCAAATCTGGTATCTTCCCTCAAAACCATGTCAAAAAGATAACGTAAGGATCATTATAAAATAACATAACGTGTTTTTCTAAAAGGTATTCGTAAAGTGTATTATATACAAAAAATGTTTAAGATAAAACTTGCAATAATTATAGTACACCTGAACCTGCAAAACGTGCTGTACCTCCAAAACCACCTGTTTCTACACCATCCGTCCATCAACAACAGCAACAATATCCCCCACCGCCACAGTCATCATCTACATCCACTCCATCTTCAGTTCCACCTTATAGTTATCCACCTCCTCCAACTACAATGTACCATGCACCACCTCAGCAGCCACCTACTCAAGCTTATTATACACCACCACCTCCAGGTGCAGTAGTACAACCACCACCACAAGAAGGTCCTGAACAACAAGAAGGTAGTAAAGTTAGTGGCATGGCAAAGAAATTTGGCGGAAAGGTGGGTGAAGCAGCTGTTTTTGGTTTCGGTGCGACATGTAAGTAGTTAATTTTTTAATTATATTTATTAACGTCATTTTATATCCTATTGATCATTTATATTGATACTAACCTTTTTCTTGTGTCTTTTCTTTCTTTTTTATCATAGTGGGCAGTCAGGCTGCACAATCTATTTTTTAATATATCATTTTTATATTTCTGTGTCATTTTTATCGTAATAAAGTATCATTTTCTCATCTATTATTGGTATATATATACATGTATGTATGTCTCCTGTGTGAAGGGAATATCTTGTTATTCATTTTATTTATCTTAATGGTTAATTGATTAGGGATAAAAAACCATAAAAATCTCTTTGGCATTATGCAATGTCAGCTTGTCCTTAGACCTATCTATTTTGAAACTGTTGCTGATTGTAAACAGTTTTTTTTTTTTTTTTTTTCAATGATATGGCTTTAAATTTACATGAAATTAATCAAGTAAACAAGAGTTCAATCAATCCAAGATATTATGTAAGAAAAAAAATAGGTACGAGTTTTATATCTTATTAATAGGTATGTTGAAAAGAGTGTGGATAAAAAGATAAAAGGAAGGGACGACTTGCAGAACTTGGAATGAAACTAATATTGAAAGGAACAAGTGACCAATAAAATCTCGTGTACTGATTTCTGTAGGAAGCTGTTTAAGTCCCCACACATTTTTTTTTTCGTCAAAAAAAAAAGAACCTCTTTTAACATTTTCAACACATAATTGCTCACATCATGGATACTGTTGACACAGAATTGAAAGATTTAAACATTTGCGATCAACTTAGAGCTAATTCTTCTTTTATGAAGGTTATGGCTACTTTGTTTCATTATGGAAATCAATCCATGAATGCCGCTCAACTAGTGATCGCCGTCAGGGCACTTAATCTACTTCCTTTACGGTAAATAATCATTTTCATTCCTATTGAACTCAAAAAAATCAATTTGGATTGGAAGGATTTTTATTTTTCTTCCATCCCTGGCACTTCATGGGACGTGACCATGAGCCTTTTTTTTCGTCAACAAATTAAACATGTTTTAAATGCACTTGGTATATAAAAATACTGACTTTGTTTTTATATAAAATAGAGGTGAAACTCCAAAAAGTACAATCCAAGGCATTATTTCCACATCACGAAAAGCAGCAAGGGATTTACGCCAACCAGATCCATTTCAGATTGACAAGGATAATTCTGGAAGACAAGCAAAATACTCCATCGCCGAAAATGTACTGAATGGAGCTACTGTACCGGCAGTACAAGAAATACCCGATGAACCGATCATTTTAAAACCGGTGGAACATTCTACACCTTATGCTTCATCGTATTCTGGTGGAGGTCAACTGGGTAAACGACAACGCAAGACACCTAAATTTTATACACCAGACGCGCTTCGTAAAGCGAAAAATCGTCGCGCACGTTCGAAGCTTAAACGAAGTAAAGGCTATGATGGTGACTCTGATAGTGCTTCTGACATAGACGTGGATATGGATGACGAGTAAGTATTTAAAATTTTGATGGGTTGTCAGCATGGAGAAAACACAGGAAATAAATGCGAAGGGAGCTAAAGAAAGGAATATGGGACGGGTGCCGTTATTCAAGAAATATTGTTTATTTTAACTAAATTTTGTTAAACACTTGTAGTAGTTTAATGTCAATGGGTTCATCTGATGATGATGATCAAACAAGTGCTGTACCTGAAGAAGATACCATTAGTGGATACTCACTCGTTTATGCTCCACCATCCAATGACAACACCGATTATATTGACCCAATCAACTTTGAAGATTATCCTATTGCTGCTTATTTTGCTGTTGCACAACAAAAAGGATATTCTTATCCACGTTTCCGATCTCATGAAAAAGTCAAGATTCCCAAAATTAATTGTGAAGACAAATTCCGAGTTGCCGATATTGTATCAGAATCCACGCAACACGTTGTTGGACGTATGTTCATCTTGGCCGACGGTCATGGTGGTCGCGGTTGTTCTGAATTCTTTGTCCGAAACACACCTGCAGCAGTACAGAAACTTTGTGCTAACTATGATCCAGCAAAATTCGACGATAAACAAGTTCAAAAGAGTTTTGAAGCTGGTATTAAAAAGATGGTAGAAGTGTTGGATGAAGAATATCTTAAATTGAAACGGATACAATTGGGACGAGGTGCGCGACGGAATAATAACAACAACAGCAGCAACAATAATAATAATGTAACGACGTCAACAACAACGACGTCATTATCACCGTCATCAGCAGAAAAGAATGGCAATGAAACAGAAATAAGCGCGACAAATGATGTGAATAACAATACAACAACGACGCCTGAAAATAGTGAAGAATTGGATAATGATGGCTGTACATTGATTATCAATATGTTTTTCGGTAACTGGCTCATTAACATTAATGTGGGTGATTCACGATCTGTATTAATATCAGCACCAGATCCAGGAGTACCACAACAGAAGACAGCGGAAGAACTCAACAACTTCCCATTGATGTGTGGCCTTGATAATGATTATAAAATGGATGTCGTTTTTGCATCACAAGATCATAAACCGTACCTGGAACATTTGGCACGGGAGATTCTGGAAAATGGAGGTGAATTTATTGATTCAGTACAAGATCGAGTGATCAAGGTGGATTTAGACAAATTACGAGAAGATGGCAATCGACAAGCAAAACGAGTGGCGCTCAAGAATGCTCGTATCCGACCCAAGAGATACCATTCGAATAATGATAATAACAATGGTCATGCGGATTCACCTAACGATAATAACAATAGCAATGACGCAACACAAGGCTATGCAGCCCAAAGCGCAGTGCGCACTACAGCAAATCATTTCAATAACAAACCGTATCATCATCATCATCGTTCACGAGAAGATAGAGTCCCATCATTGAACGTTGCTCGATCGTGTGGTGATTTGGATTTCAAGATGAGCCCTGAAAGAAAGATCATTTCATGTGAACCTGATGTGTCATTTTTCCGTATATCAGACGACATAAATCCATTACCATCACGAACAGTAGTTACATCAAATATGCGTGAGACGAAAAAGCAACGTCACTTTTTATTCATGGGCACCGACGGCATGTTTGATTATATGTATGAAGAAACACCCGAACGACAGAATCGTGCTGTAGCGAAGGTACTGGGACCTATGATTGAAGACGGTGAAAAAGTAGGTGCATTGATGTTGGATGAAGAAGAAAAACTGGGTGGACAAACGATCGAACATAATCCAGACAATAAAGAAAATGATGTAGCACCAATGACAGTGGATTCCGAAACAACAACCAATGATAAAGCAACTACATCATCAACAGCAACACCAGAAACAGCACCAGCAGCAGCAACACAAAGCCTTGATAATAATACAAATAAAGATACGACCCAGACTGGCACTGAAGTCGCAAAAGATGCTGAAAACGAGGAATCTCAACAAGTTAAAAAGGATAATCAAGAACCCAATGATGTAGGAATGAAAAACACGGATGATAATGGAGAAGAAGGCAAAAAGGATCAAGAAGAAAAGAAGGAAGAGGAAGAAAAACCACCCAAACCAAGATTATTCCGAGAGCTTGATGACGAAAATACAAGAGAGCGCAAAATCCGAGAACGCACATTAGTTATGGCAGCGCGATACTTTGCAAACCGAGAAAGTGTACATGGCTTTTTCTCTTCCACTTTACAGGATTATGATGATTGTACTATAGTACTTATTGAAATTTAGTTTGTTTTATGTTATGTTTTTTTCTCACTTATTTCTTACGTATTGAACCTGGTTTCTCCTATCTTTCTCTTTTTTTTCGTGATATGATTATGAATTTTGGTGTGTGTGTGAGAGAGAGAGAGAGAGGGAGAGGGAGGGAGGGAGGGAGGGAGGGAGGGAGGGAGAGGAATAGTAATGAATGTTTATATTCAATTATATATATTGGGAGGTTAATAGTTGTAATTGATGAGCCATGTAATCTAATGTAAGCGCGATTATATCCCACTTGGCAATTAAAAAGGGAACATAAAATATTACGTTTGAAAGATTCTCCGCCTCTTTTCTCCCTTATATATATATAACCACTAAATACGATAAAGCCAATGGATTATCCTGTGGATGTTGCGATATTGATATCTTATTTTGTATTGATTGGCGGTTTATTCTTACGCATTCGTTCACCACTACAACAATGTTTTCAAAGCAAACAATTCGGATCTACCATATTCATTGTTGGTGCCCTTGGATCGTTTTTATTCACATGGTATTATATGATCAAATACTTCATTCATAGTTACAATGAATCAGATCAAATTGCTCCCAATGAACCTGTTACACTTAATTCCATTTCTCATTGGCTGCATAATGTATCATTATTTGACGATGCTTGGAGAACTGTAAGCAGTGGTAATATACAATGGCTGTGGTCGCAACAAATTTGTATGTTTACAGTTGGTGTGTGGACACCGTTTTTAGCTGTTGAAGGTACGTAATATGTATAATATATTAAGTCGAGCTGTATCAAGTGAATTTATTTCCATACTAACTAAAGCACCTAATTTATAATAGGTGCACGTCGTCGTATTCCCTATCTATGGGCATTCATGGTATTAGGTCAAGTAGTTGCTATTTCAACTGCTAGTGCCTTATTTTTTGCCACAGTCCTTGCTTTCCCAAAGACCGATCTTGCTGGACCTTCACGTCGACTCACTACAGCCATGTTGATTTGTGTATTTTGTGGTATGATTACAGTCGTCGTATCGCCCTTTGTTGCCTCATCCCAATGGTTCTTACTCAACTTGTTGGTCATGCATATTGTACTCGTGTTCCCTCTTTTACCAAGCAAACCTGCGGTCTATAATTATACCGAGCAAACATTGTTTGTCGCAGGTGTTTATACGTTGAGCGCTGGTGCCAGTCTTTCTATCTGTGTCCAGCAATGTATCTCTTGTTTTATTGAAACTGGCAGTGTTTATGATACCGTTGTATCCATGGCCGATATCTTTTTCGCTCATCCTGCGCAATCCAGTATCAGTTCAGATGTCGTATGGGTTCATCTCTTGTGTGTGATGTGGATGGTCATTGATCGCCTTTCCAAAGCCAATGGTACTCTCTCTTTACCTGTATTGACTCTTATTTTCTTAACTCCAATTTTTTCTATATCTGTTACCATGCCTTTATATCTTGCTTATTCCGAATTAACTGCTGCTGCATCCAAGCACCATACCGCATAAAATAATACATCTCATGGCAAATGTATTTTATATTCCTTATACATTCTACTTGTAAATTAATTAATCTATTGGTATTGCAGAAATAAAAATGTAATAAAGAAGGTAAAAATGCAGGATTATTTATAATTTATTATTATCATTGTTATTTTTTTTATCTAAAACTTATACGGAAACAAAAAGACTCCAGACACCTTGTGCATATTGAGTAATTTCATTCAAACCCATTTTACTTTCACCATAAACACGATCCACAAATGTAATGGGTACTTCACCGACAGTATAATTGAATTGTCGTGCTCGAACAATCATTTCCATTTGGAATACATAACCCTTGGAAATCGTAGCATTGATAAGTTGGTATAACACATCCTTTTTATAAAGTCTATATATAATGTTCATTAGTTTTTTTTTTCTTCTCTAAAAAAATTATTTACCACATTTTTATAAAGTATCGCGTACCTGAAGCTGCCTGTCAAATCGGAAGACTTTGGACGTAACATAAGAGTGGCAAGGTAGTTGGCCCCTCGGCTAAATCGAAATAAATTCAATAAATATCCACCATAATTTTATATCCACATTGCCTGAAAAAAAAAAAAAGAGAAAACTAACCTAACAAGTTTACGCTTGAGATCCCAACCATATACACCACCACCAGGTTGGTATCGTGTACCACTTACAATATCGTAATTATGTTGTGCTTGAAGTCTAGAAGTTAAAATTATATTTTCAGCAAACAATGTGCAAGTAGAATAGTATATACGATTATAAACCAAAAGGGTGGGTTACCGAATCATTTGAGGAATAAATTTAGGCTAATAAAAAGATTAATAAATCAGCTCACTTGAAATCAGTTTTTTTTTGCCTGATAGAATCATAAGTAAATACTTTACATGATGCGAAAAGTCGGCATCCATGATAATAACATAGTTGCCAGTTGCAAATTGTAAACCATGTACATAAGCAGTACCTAAACACATATTATTTGAAAATAACATGAGTTACCATAATAAAAGTGTTACCATTTATCCAACTGAATTATTATTACCTAAACCTAACTTGCCAGCGCGAGGTCGAAGTTGCTATATATACGTGAAAAAAAAGTTGATTTATCGTTTAGAAAGCAAGAATGCAATAAACATTGTAAATGTGAAATTGAATTGGTGAATACTTGCAATATGGTCTTCGCCATAAACTTTCTGTAATTCTTTTGCGACTTCTTGAGTACCGTCAGGACTGCCGTCATCTATAATGACAACTTCCCAGTCGACATTTTCTTGTGTAAAGGTTCTTGCCAATAACCAAGTGATGATGGGCAAGTTTTCACGTTCGTTATATGTTGGAAGTAAAACAGAATATTTATTTACGGTCATTGTAGTTGATGGATTGTGAGACGCGTCGTCAACAGTAAGTATAGCGTGGTTGTCCGTCTCCATAAAGTCGTATTTTTTAAGGGTTGAGCTGAAAATTAATTAGTAAATGCAGGTGATTTTCTTTCTTCACTAAAAATCTGCCGTGCTTGGATCGGGCCACGTTTTTTAAACTTGTGGTGACACAACTCGTTGACTCAAAAAAAAAAAAGAATCCTTTATCTTAACTGATTTCTATACAATTTATACACAACATTTATATCTATCATCTCCTTTAACGTTTGCGCGTTTTTCTTATTACATATAATGTAGAATAAAAGCGTATAATTGGAAGGTAAAAAATTACATATGTTACATTGGAATGTGGTAAAAATAAATGTATCCTTAACACAGCCATAAGCCCATTATTACCATCAATTTTTAAAATCCATCAACACGAACAGCAGCAGAAAATCAATCCAGAACGTCTTCCGAGTATGTAGATACATCAAAAAATTGTAATTTCCAAAGGTTTGGAATAATTTGAAGGTGCTTGATAGCTTCGTCAGTAGCGCAATGAATGCCATCTAGTAGGATATATCTCCTAATGAAAGATGCTTATGCAGATTCTTGCAAAAGCGATGGAAACCTTGCTTGATTATCGAAACCACATCACCATCCGGTCCATTCAGTTCAATACGGTGAAGATGTGACATACATGAGACAATCTTCAATATAAAATTAGTAACAAATGGATAGCCCTTAAATGTTATAAGGCTTCTTTGTAGACCATCTGTACGAAGGAGATGCTGGAGTAATCCCATAAGTAAAGTCATGTTGATTTGTTCCACACCAAAAATTAAAATCGCTTTGAGACATAAATGCTTCGATTCTTGAAGATAAGCTCCGTTTCTATCTCCAATTAACATTTCGCATAAGACACGTTTGTTGCGTTAGTAAGTGACTTTTGAAGCAACGTTGCCACTACTCTGAGATCATTGGTCGTACTTGGATTCGCTACGCTAATGGTTCATAGATTATTCATAGAATTCGTTGACAGGAGAGTTTCAAGATGATGTACTGTATTTTCTCCTCAGAACTGCATTAGCAGCATTTTGAGTGTCGCCATAGAACATGAGTGTTGGTTCCAGATCATCAATATCATCCACACCAGCGCAAAGTCATCGTATACTGTGTACCATATACAGTATTCCATTTCAGGCGTTCCTCTATAAAAGGAACGTCATTACAATCAAGAAGATTAAGTACTCCAACACATGATAATAGCTAGCGATGCATGTTTCGTGTTATTCTATATGAGCAACCAATGAATGTCAAATTGGGTAACTTGGGACAAAGTTGAAGAGTCGCCTCAATATGTTTTATGTTTATCTTTCAGATGAGCCATATGCAATGTCAATTCAGTAAAAGAAGGTGCACTTTGTCCTGCTAGTAAAATCCCTACAGATGTTGTACTTGGTTCTATCATTCGCATATAGTAGAAATGCTCAAGATTCCAGTATAGTGAAATAATCGTTTTAAACCGTATGGATTGGAAAAATTTCATATTATGGAACCCTCGTACATACCATGAGAGATTTAAATTACCAGCTACTTGAGCCAGGACAAAGTTAGCGAGACTTCCATTGCCATTCTTAAGAGCACAAGATCCTACCAAATAAAAGAAAAAGATGAAATGTCAGTTCATTTTTAAGTTTTATATCTTGAATTTATAGGCGCTCTACTACCTTCAATTCAAATAACAAAGCTTACTGTAAATATTGAGCTTTTGAATTTCGTGAATTTCTTCCAACCATCCGAAAGAATAGCTCTTTTATCATACCATCGCTGTTCAAATGGGCCAATTCAAGCTCACTAACATTATGCGCATTATGCGCGACCTTGCTCACGTGTGCTTTCGTCCATTATGGAGTAGATATACAGGAGGGATATTGATTAAATTCAATCTTGGACCACAGTTTCGAATATACCTCGCTGACCAGCCTGCCTCTCCACGTCTGAGAAACATTGAGTGATTCCGGTTGTGCTTTAGTTTTTACGGGTCTCAGGATATTAGGGAAGATGTCATTAGGTAATCGTCCAATAAAATTAACCTTTGGCCCAACTGCTTTTAGCTCTTTTATATCGTTGTGCAAGGAATGATCCGTCTTGTGCAGTTGATACTAGAGTATAACCTTTTGCGTAAATTTTAGTTACGGATTTGTAGTTGCAACACATAGAATATAATTCGCCGGCCCGCATATACCCAGTCTAATGATCTCCATTGCATCGCGCAGAGCATTGTCCATATCGTATGCTTAACCAAATGCTATGGATCGAGCCTCTAATATAGTAATCTGAGTCGAGATAACATCATTAAGAGCAGTGGTCGTGTGAATCGCGTCTTTATAATTCATCTTTTTGATTACGTCCTTGGCTACATTATATCCATGGGATGCTGCGTTTCCAGGGTAAGGTGGAATGCAATTAATCCTGTATAACACAGTGTTGCCGATAGGTAGATCAAAATGCTTGGGTACCTTCTAGTGTTTTTCTTTTGGCCATGAAAAAACACAGTAGTAAGAATAAAAAAATATGTACATCTTAATTAGGGCTTCCTTTTAATAATTTTTATTTTCCTTTAATAAAACCCATATTGCTATATATATACATCGGCATAAAAGATTCATGATCTTTGGTTTTTGACTTTTTAAACTAATTTATGGCATCATTGGGGGCTTTCCAACACCACCAGCTTGGTTATAAACAAGGAGAGAAACCTATAATTAATATGATAATTATGTTAGATCAACAAATATAATAATCACTTATACACCATACACCCATTTTATTATCTTTACCTTGTTTGCCAATTCATCAGTTTCAGATCGAGTTGCTGCTTCAGCATAGACACGTACAGCATCTTCAGTACCAGATGCACTTCATAATAAAATGGTATTTCCATTAATAAGAAAATAGTTTGTAAGAATTAAATATGTCTCTCTCCATATCTGGTTTACAAATACAACTTACCGAACAAATGAACGTCCATGAGAATACTTGGCAACATGCTCATTGATTTGTTCTTGAAGACCTTCTGGTTCAACCAATTCACGTTCAGCGTTTGTGGTCTTGAAGATGGTACGATCAGCAACGACAACCTTGACCAATCGGTTGGGAAGATCAGTATAAGCTTGATCCCATTCTTCTGGACCCCATTGACGGTTGGTAAGGATAGTCTCGACAAGCAACATATCAGAGATAGCATCACCAACAGTTTGATTGATCACATCAGTAACTGCCTTAAGTTGATTGATGGCTTGTTGTTGAGCAGGTGTCTTACTATATACATCATAAATTTGATTTTTAATAAATATTTTTATCCTTCTATCATAACCAAATCATTTACTCTTGGTCGTATTCATTTTTTAGTACTTACGCCTCAATTGTGTTAATAGTGTTAAGTGCTTCAGGGCTAAAGAGAACGGTACCGTGACCGTTTGCCTCAAAGTACACACCAATATCATACTTTTCTGCTTCATGATGAAGATGTTTTACACCAGTGGGCACACATGAAACTGGTACTTTCTGTTTAAAAATCGAAGTAGTTCAGTGGATGCTGTATATTATAATCCATATATGTCTGATATCCCCCTCCTTTGGCATTTCTTTTTTTAAAAAAATCAAACATACCAAGACATTAGTAAGATAGTTGGTGGAGCTACCATTGGCATATGCGGTCTGGACAACACCGACTTTGAGGGTATCGATGCCAACATCTTGGACAAGTTCCATGATAAACATGGCAGCTAATCCAGCAATTTTGTCACCATCCAACAACTTGAAGACGCCATCTAGATTATTATGTAAATATATTAATATAAACTGCAATTTAGTCTTTTCCTTCCTAACCCATGCAGTAAAAGGTGAATTAAATAAAAAAGCAAAAAACTTACTGCTATCGACATAGTAGAAAACAATACGATCAGCGTCACCATCAAATGAGCAGTATCTATCACCAGGAGCAATTTCACTTCCCAAAGGAGCTTGTTGACGAGTCTTTACATAGTCTGCACCACACTAAATAATAAAAATATATGTCAATATTTAATTCTTTTTTTCAACAACAAAAATTGTACATCCATATTTGTTTTATATACTTACATCCTTGTTGAGCTTGCCTTCTGTATGGATATCACCATTGATGATCTTAAGTGAGAGGACGTCTTCTGGAAGGTATTTGACAAACTCCGCCAATTTGGGTGCACCAACACCGTTACCACAATCAACGTGGAGAGTTGACAGGCGAGGCTTTCCAGCCTAATTATTTTTCAGTGTTACCATTTATTAGCAACCAGAATTAAAATATGACCTGATTGATTTCACTTTCCCCTCCCAATAATATTCGATCAAAATACTAAAATCCGTCTCTTTCAGTTTATTATATACATCTTTCCCTTCTTATTCTCCTATACTTACCACAGCAGTCATAAAAGCTTCAGAGAGTTTCTTGTAGTAGCCTTCTTCAGTGGGCTCACCATAAGCATCATTTGTACCAGCAGTGTTAATGCATCGGACAATATAATGCAACATGGGAGTAGTCTTCAATCCATAACCAGTAGCTTTGGCACCAGATACACTCAAACCAGATTCAAGACATTTGACTAATTCAGGGCAGCTTGGTCTATAATCCATGAAAATGCTGTTAACTTGTATTCCAAATCTGCGAATGGTGCTCTATTGATTTCTTCCACACCTATCTTCTCATAAATCTTGATCGATCCACGTATTCTCTTTTATCCAATATTTTACTTACCTGGTGTCATGTGCATAAACGACTGCTGCAGGTGCATCGAGATTGATTTCTTGAGCAGTAACGATTTGTTCAACCACTTCAGCCAAAGAATCGCCATCGTTGGCGTTGGCAAGCTTGGTAGCATAGTTTTCCCACGATTGTTCCAACATTTCACCACGAGGATCCACAAGTTTGACACCATTATCCTTTATATCATTTATAAATAGAACAATAAAGACGAAAAAATATTTGAGAATTGTGTATAGTTTAAACGGATGACATAAATTTTTATATATTTTTTCCTCTTACCTCTTCAGGGTTGTGAGACGCGGTAATCATGACACCAATGGTGGCACCATTCAATTTTTTAGAACGTAAGGCAGCCAAGATGCCTACTTTGTACATGACAGAATCAAGGAGATGAGCCCTAGATTAAAACAAAAGATGTTGGGAGCTGTCAGATTTAGATGTGTCATATGAAAGAGGAGGGGATAAAAAAACTGAAAAACGATGAATTAATCAGTATAACGTACTTGGTACGGAAACCAGCGGTACCATAAGCATATATGGTACCTTCGACCTTGTGAGGAATGATGGTGGATTTAATAGCACTGAGGTCAAAAGTCATGGTCATCAGGGGGTGAGTAAGAAGTAGAAATAGAAGAACAAGGAAGAAAGTGTGGCAACAGAAGCAGTGCGTTTTTATAACTAATGCACCGCTATTAAATGTCCGTTCCCTGCTGCAGGTTACTTTTTTTATATTTCGAAACCAAAACAACACAACACGCGTCATGAGCACGTTCGTGAACGAACATATAGCTCAACTCAACCATTCTCTGTCTACTATCTTTCAACAACAAGAATATGTTCGAGCGGAAAACATCACTGATCCCGAAACGGCATTAAAACAAGACGATCCAAACTTGTTTTTGACGCTTGCTAGTCAGGGCATTGACCTGTCTCACCCAACATTACCCAATGTGCAAACAGTGAAGAAATATCTCGACTTGTACACCTCTTCTTCAACAAATACTTTCTTGACTAGTGAACAAGAAGGATCGCCATTGGAATGGGCGTTTATTACTAAATGTGCAGTGGCAGTCTATGGTGTTTTACTTGATAGAGTACTCAACTCCACTCTTCCACTTTCCGAATCCGTCAATTATTGGAATAGTGTTTATGGTAGTTCACTGAACGAAGCTTATTACGCTCTTCAAAGTAAGTTTTTTTTTTTTTTTGAACATGTCAAACTATTTCTTTGCCGAGTAACACATGTATATATGACTATGAATGAAGAGAAGTTGATGAAAACAATTAAAAATTGTAGCTGCACCTGTACGCGCCGTTTCGTTGGCAACACGTACAATTAATACAATGCGTACAACGCAACTTGGACTTGGATCAGTATTACAATCCCCTGATCATATTATTAGCAGCCTTTTCCCAAACAGAGCGCGAACTAAATCGGCTATCCGACACTCACTTGAGCTATTTTCACCTCATCGACCCTTATTGGCACAATTGATCCACGAGGAAATTGGCCACAAAAAGAAAATGCTGGAATCGTTACGAACACAACAAGCAACACGCCTTGGTTTATTAATGAAAATGACACCTCAATTTACCGTTGATCGGATACCCCAAGATACGGAACGATGCGTTAAGTTAATGGAATATATCATGGAACCCTTCACCACAAATTTCAATGATGCATCAACTGCACAACAGCAGCATATCGATACTACAATTACTACACCAGTCAATGTTCAATATGTCATTGGTAAATTGGATACATGTTTATTTTTAATATTTCTTTCTCCAAAGAGATCAGTTCATACTCTCTTTAGGGGGTATATTCATATCGAAATATATTTATAGATTCAATGAACAACATCCTTGAACGTAGTACAACATATGCAATTGCCAATAGACTTTCTAAAATGATTGATGATTTGACGGTTTGCCATGAGAATCTAAATGCTGTACACGAGTTATATCAGCCACCTTCTGCACTTGTCCGTTATTGGATTCCAGCCCTGGTACTATATATAGCTGGCAACACAACAATGACTTATGTATTTAATCGGAGAGATGCACTTCTTACATGGTTTCACGAACTCGGTGATACCGCCTGCGATTTTGCTATTAATTGGATTTGGGAACCTGTATTGAAGGTGTGGGAAACAATTCGTTTAAAGGATCAGCGACTTGGTGTTTTAAGTAAAGAAGGATTACGTAGTGATTTAGATGTAAGTTTTATTAGTTTTTTATACAAATGTACGTTTTTTTGTCAAGGTTTAAAAATAACTTTCAGTGTTTCTAACAATATATTCTATTTTTTTTCAACAGTCTTTGGAACGTATGGTGCTTCAATTCGCAAGCACTAACTATCATTTATCAGAAAGCGAGGCCCAAGATTTGATAGCAAAAGTTCGTGATGGTGATCTTTCTGTTGTTCTTAAAGCTTATGAAAATGAAATTAAGGTAAATGTACAATAAATACATTACATTTCTTATGCACGCATTTATATTTTATATATATTAAATAAATTACTCTTTTTTTTATATTCAGCATCCTTTGAAAAATGCAATTACAGGTAATAAAATAAAAAACAAACATTTAAATTGGTATAAAACAACGTGATGATAAACTTTATATACGAAATTGTTTATAGGCGACCTTATCCAAACTTTATTGATCCAAGTTCAAAAGACAAAGGTAGATGTGGATTTAGCAATGGCTGCTCTTGACAAGCTCTTGAAATCAAATGAGCTCAATTTTGCATTTCTAGGTAAGGATGAATAGGAAAGATGAAGAAGAGAGAAAAATATATAATAGTGTTGTTTAACTAGAGGGTGTTTAAACTGGGAATAGAAAGAGAAACCAGTTAATACTAAGATATTTTTTATTAGCTGTCGCGCCTTCCATGTTATTAACCTGGGCATTTTTTGCATGGCTAAAAAATGTTTATTCAAGACGCACAGGACACCAAGTAGGAAAGATTGCTCAGCCTATACGGGAAGCAATGAGGTAAATTTTGATATGCATAAAATAAAGCGTTCGAAAAAAAAAGATAAAGAATTTAATTTATTTTCCCATCATGATTCAATAATTATATAGACGTGTCGAACGATTATTTAATTTGGCATCCGTGGATGTCAAACCTGAGGAAGAGCAATTGGATTGTGAAAGTCATGGTATTTTGATATGTGAAATCCACTTATTGCGTATCTATGCTCTTCAATTACCTAGAAGACATTCTATACGGGACCATTTTATGGAAGACTTGCGTGATCTTGAGAATCCAAAGCTAACTGTAGCTCAAAAACTAAATGTGGTAACTCGAATGAGTCGTTCCTGGGATTTTTTACAACCTAGTAGAGGAACACTTAATGGTAGTTCATAATTAATTTTTATTATTCTCTCGTCTTCTACCTTTTCTTTTCTCTTCATTAAAAATCATTAAATAATAATGATAATCAAAATAAGACGCTGATGATGATGCTAAGAGAAAATAAAGAAACATTTAAATCTTACTGAAACAAGTGACCTTTGTTTTGCTTGCATCTGATGACGATGATGATGATGTTATCCATCATGCAAAACAGGGAAAGCTCCGTCGAACCCGACAGGCTATTTCTTTTTTATGTATAATATTTTTTTTGTGTAAATCTGTGGTCAATCCTTTATTCATGGAGAATCGTGCACAACCAAAAAGACGCCAAAGCTCCACATGCAGTGAAGAATTATTTGAGTTTGTCGACTATACATCCGTCTCCAATTTCGAACGACTTAGTACTGCGATCGAGGAGATTTTACATTCCTGGGGTTCCAAGGATGGTGAATATGGCATCTTTTCGAACGAAAGTCTTAATACAGCCAATGATGCTATTAGCAATAACAGCAGCAAAAACAGTAATATTAAGACTAGTAAAAGTAGCAGCCATAGCTCCCTTATAGAATATTATTCCCGTCGTGAGTTTCTATCGATTGGTGAAGAAACATATAAACTCACTTACCATTGTCATCCATATGCAGCACAACGACTAGAAGATAATGATCACCCACTTGCTTTCGCCGATTACTATTTACTTGGACCATCAGTTGGCGACAGTCAGCAGCAACAACAGCAGCAGCAGAGCAGTGGCAGTAGTGATGTCAACAATAATAATTACCATGCTTTGCATCGCTGGACGGGATTCGATCGACTTTTTATTCTTACACCAGTATTGGATTCCTTGAAAGCAAAACTATTTTCACCCGGACGACCTACTGTTGATATCAACCAAGCCAAAGCATTGATATCTGCTTGTGCTATCGCCCTTCAAAATGCACGATGTACTGTACCTATTTTTATCCCTGTTGGTTCTGGGCGACATAATATGTATATGGGTTATCTAATGCAAATAGGGGAAGGCAATGGAGTACGCGATGTAGAGTTACGATTCAATACAACAATTACATATCCAATTTCATCACAGTATACTCGTTTAGACGGTATTCGCAGCTTATTTCTTACAAAACAGGAAATGTTTTATGAGGATTGTGGTATGTCTGATTAGTTAGCTACCTGCTAGATTTGGATAACAAAGAAAAAAAAACAACTTTTAATAGTTAGTATGGAATAATGATGTATGTTATAGGTGCATTACCATTGAGTGAGCAAGGCGTCCATAATGATTTCATGGTTGCTGGATCATTCTCCTATACTGTCAAGAATCGATTTGATGAACATTGGAAGAATTTAGATGATTGGATCAAAGAGGATGATCTTCCTGCGTTACCCTTCGGCTCGTACAACGACCCACTCCGAACGCTGACATTAAATGCTATTTTTCCATTAATGACATCTGATACATACGAAGACAATCCTATTGACAGCAACATGTCACTTTATTCAGCTAAACAATGGTATCTTACCCGAGAATCCGCACCTTTATCACAACAGCGTGCCTTTCTTTCAACTTTACTAGACCAAGTGATAACATCGTGGGTCCGTGATCCTACCAACCGCGATTACCTTTCTCCCTATGACTCTAGTAATGATGATACCAACAGCAACCATAGTAACAATAGTCGTGTAGAACGAGATAAAAATGGATTAGTACGCAATCTTTTTCATGCCATGGGACCTAATCGACGTGGTGGCAGTAAAGTAACGCCGAGCGCTCAAACGAATAGTGGCAGTAGTAGTGGAACTGTACTTCAAATTGAACAAATCGAATATATTATTCAAACGCTCTTTGACGAACAACAACAGCATCTCAAATTACAAAAATCGCGCGATGAATTTGTCATGACGATGCACGACAACAAAGTGACAAAGGTTTATACGCCAAGTGCCCTAGGCTATCGAATCAAACGAGGTACACCTGTCCCTTACAAGTCATTCTTTTGGAATTTCATGTTACTTTCTCTTCATTCTTTGTCGGATCCTTCTAAACTACAAAATGGACAATCATGTATTGGATTCTTAAGAATGTTATGGATGGAAGTCGTGCGTCATATTCGATGGCATTGGGAAAATCTTAAACGAATTCCAAACGTCGATATATCCCTTTACGATCAATCCAATAGCAGTGATGATGACAAAACCGAAAAGTTTGATAATAGTAACGATTATTCAGATGTTCATGGTATAGATTTAAGGTTTAATATTGTAAGTGTTTTGATATCCATTAGCGTGGGAGGTGGGGGATATTTCTGGTATGTAGGATAATGCATTTGTTCTTGTATATTTGATTGACTCACTTTATTCATTAAAAGCTTCATCAAAAATTGGCTATGGTCAATTGCTGTATTCAACGTCGATTGGATAATGGTGATGGAAGTCAAGCAGTAAATGGAAATGGTCAACAACGACCATATATTTCAAATTTATTTGATGATTTGGTTGCAGTCCAAAAGCCCGATAGTCGTCCACGGGATAGCACATTTGATAAATTTAATTCATTCTTGGAGAAATTAGTGGATGGGGATGAACATAGAGAAAGTAGTCCCGTTTCACTAAAATCAGAGAAAGGCGAGGTAGCATGAACATTGCACACACAATTATATTATTTTTTGATTTCTATTTATGCCGTTTCCTCATACTATATCTATTTTCTTTTCTAGATTGTAGATGCTGAAGAAAAAGAAGAAGACGAAGATGATCAATCGGATATTAGCGATAGTGATATGTTTTTTGATCCATTAGAAGACTTTGATGGTTTTACAGACGATACAAAGCGACCAAAATCAAGCTCTCGAAAATCAAGTAATGCAACAGCAACTGTGAAAACAACCCAAAAATCGATATCGCGTTCGTCATCGTTATCTGATGTTTCGGAACTGGCACATCCACATTCTATGACAGAATCCTTTGTAGGATTGAATTATCCATCAAGTGCAGAATCTTATAATACTAGACAATCCAATATAAAGCACATCGATTCGGATCAATATGAAATCAAAGATCCTAATGACTTTGAAGGCCGCAAATATCAACATCCTTCATTAAAGCTATTAAAGACGAATGTGCCTATGTGGATACCAGTGACCCAGGTAAGGAAATTTCTTCCTTTTATTTTTATATATGATGCTCTTGGGTAAATTCTTTTTTCTTTCTAATAGGTTATCATTATTATTTTAGGATGCAGGATTTATGACAGAGGATATGATTAGACAGCAAGCAGATGTTTTTGAAAAGCTTGGAACATCTGAAAGTGCGACCCATATAAGAGCAAAACTACAATCAGCCCAACTCTATTCAGGTGAATTTATTACTTCTCTTACCCAATAGAGTAAACTGCTATAATAAATTGGACAACAACTAACTATCTATGTTTATTTAGATATGCAAGCATTTAAAGCCGCTAATCCACATGCAACACTCGAGGATTTTGTTCGTTGGCATTCGCCTAGAGATTGGGTTCAACATAAAGAGGAGCAAGGAGATGAAAATTTGGGACGTCTAAGTGCACGTATGGCTGATCCAAGCAATATATGGCAGGAGCTTTGGAAGGTAATAATCTAAAGAATCTACTTGATTTTTGTTTTGAATACGCTTAATTAATTATAATCTACACTTAGTGCTCTACACGAACACCAGCTTCTCGTCAAAAACCATTATTTGATGTAATAGCGGAAGGAGAAAAAGTAAGCTGAAGTCCCTATGTAAATGGTAAATGAATACTCAGTTTTACTAATTAATATTTCTTTTTTAAATTTCAAAGGCATTACATTATTTAGAGACATTATCTATCCATGAAGTATTTGCCATGTATGTTGTTGATAATTAATTGAAATTTTCATTCCTTGATAACGTTGTCTTCTAACTTACAAAACTGTTTCTTCTTTCATATAGGTTACTCCCAACAATTGCTTTAATTGCATACGATACATTGGTTAATCATCCCGCAGTACGCTGTACCTTAGGAGTATCGAGGGGTATGTCATTACTAGGTGAAGATATTACCAACTTTCCATGGGATTATTTAAAGTAAGCAATAATATTGGTTGAAATATAAAAAAAAATGTTAAAAGTTGCTTTGAAAAATTATGTCTAAAACTATTTTCATAGGAACGGAAAATGTACCATAAACCCGTTGATTTCCAGTATTCGAGAACAGGAATCAACAATGTGTAATGCTATATCATTGTTACGAAAGGTAAAGTATATTAATCAGGGATGGATTTACACGAATAGTAATATTATTCGTATAAAAACATTTTTTAGCTAACCCAGACAAAATACAATTAGTTCCCTAATCAATATGATTTGGTAAACCGTCTTTTGAAATCTGCAGACATTGAAATTAATAGGGGGGATGAACAGGATGTAGTCCTGAACGTATTTCAAAATGAGCGTATGTATTATATATGAGAAGAAAGGTCTCATACGCCTTATGAAGGGATACTCACATTTTATTATATTATAGAACCATCATCCCGAGAATATATTCTGCATAGCAATTGTCCAAATGCTTCAGCAGACGGACGAGCACTTCCATTGAGAGTATACGCGATGGTGAAAGATAATGAATTACGGATAGTAGATATGCAATCCACAGATGCAATATACCAATAATATTAATAATAATGTTATAATGCTATTTTTATAATATATTATATATAATCCAAAAAAATATGTATTTGAAAGGAAATAAAGTAATATATTTACGTATAAGCATACGCATTACCACTGGGTAACTTCCAAAATGTTTATATTTTGTAAGATAAACCATGGTCACAAAAAAAATAGAAGTTTGTATTTTTGGAGGATGAAATAAATCATTTTGAGACACCTTCTTCAATTTTGATAGTACAATGTGTCTTTTTGATCTTTGAGCCTTGTTATGATCAAACCCATCGTTAGTTTATACGCATGACCAAAAATAATTATTTAGTAATCAGCTTCTCCTATAATAAAATTGAGATTCTCCTTCCATTCTGTATCACACATTGAAAGTTACTCCCAATTATATTATTTATTTTATAATCGTAACAATTGGTATGAAGAACTTCCCATCACATTAAATATAAATATCCGCAGTTATATGACCCTCATATTTGGGATCACCTTATAAACAATATTTTCAAACAGCCATGTGGCAATTCTCCTGTGTTTGTTCACTCTCATAGTCATCGGCACCAAGTGTAAATATCGTTGTTGGCTGTTGCCGATGAACGTTGCACTAATCGTTTGAAGCACGACATGGAATGTATGCTGGTGTGTAAGAGAACTTCGACTGCGTTTGTTTTAGTTGATACAATAAGCTATGGCCCTGGGTGGATTTACGCTGATCATTTTCAGCAATCTTTTTTGCCGCTTCTACGATTTTGGTATTTAAATAAATGCAAACATTTTTTCCTTGGTTAAGTTTATTATGAATTTGGTCGTTGAGGCACCACCATCAAACTTTATTCTTTTGTCCATCCTTGTTAACGTGGCGATGAGAGCGTTGAGTGATTTTGTTACAATATATATATATTACTATTATCCTCCTTAGTTGTGACTCAGTGCACACATCATCATATCTGCATACCAATGGTGGATTTGTTGATATCCTTAAATACCTTTCACATTAATCACCTTTTCATGGTGCGTGTCAACGTCAACGGATAACGTCCGGCCGTATATTTCGATTGTGTTAACTACAAGGCAGGTGCCGTATGGTGGCCGAAACAGGAAATCTTGATTTAATATAAGACTTCATAGTATACGTAAATAAGTTTTTTTAAAACACTTTTAGTAGTTATCACTGTTTATTGGATGTGTCATTCGATTATCACTAACACCTATAGTACGAAAATTTATCTTTTTTCCATTATTAATATTACTCGCGAACTTGATCCGTTACATGTAATATAATTTGGTTCATTAAAAATAATAAGCACCACTGAATCTAATAAAGAATAAATGATACAGATTGTATCATACATAGTGTTTGTTCTAGTGCATGACAAGATCTTATGCTGGAGTTATAATAACGCGAGTTAGATATTTCCGTTGATACCACCAGTAGTAATTTTATCTGGTATTTCCAATAATTGTTTTATTCATCATAGCATTATTCTTCTGATAGTCTTATTATTCACCCTTCATCATGGTTTATGTAACCATTAGTCAAGGAATATCACGATAAGAACACATTATTTTTACTCTATTAAAATAAAAGCAAAACAAAAATAACAATTGTTTTCCTTTCAACATTTTTATTTGTTTCTTTGTAAGTATTGTAAAATAACCGGAAAAAAAGGTACAGAGGAAAAAGTAAGACATGAATAAAAAGAGAGAGAAAATGATGGAGAAGAGTTGTGCGTGTCTGTGTATGTGTTATGGCATGCATATAAAAAAGTGTTTATGGATTTGTTGTAAATAGATGTGTCAAAATTAAAAGAACATGGAGCCCAAACCAAAAAAAAAAAAAAATGGTATGCAAATGATGAGTTTGGAATTGCGCTGAAGGGTGAAAGAAGGATGAAGAAAGGGATAAAAAACTTATAACTCCCATACTTCAACTACACTACTCAGCCACGTAGGTGTTGTCCAAATAGGTAAAACATCTCTTACAACACCCAAAATACCAACACCACCAATGGAACGTTCAATGCCATGTCCAGCGAAATTTTCAGTTTCTAAAGCAGTGAATTCAAAGCGCATCTTATATCGACCTGCCTTGGCTTCCTCACGTTTGTCTTCAGGCACACGTACAGACAAATCCAATTTCCATGCATCATTACCATGCCCCACAACATGACGAACAATATAATGTCGGGGACCTTCTAATGGTTCTGAATCAGTGATACTCCATTCCAATACTTCGGCATCAAATGAAATCACAGTCCAAGTATATGTAGGGGAGACAGAGACAATGGAAAATGATCGAATCCCTGTCTTTGAATCATACTTGTCATTTTGGATGGATAATTGAGGGAAAGGGCCCGGTAAATCAGCGGCGCCAACGCCATTGGCTTCTAAATAAGGTTTGGTATTAAATCGATAGCCACCCAAAAATGCACTGAATGGATAAATCGAAGCCCATTCATTGGCATTTTCAGATCCATGACGAGCCTCCGATTTGACACCTAAAGCATCTTCAACAGCAGTAACAACGGTTTCGATATAGGGTCCATGATCTGCTTCACCAAAACCAACATGGGATTCACCTGAGGTCAAGTTTTTCAAATGTTGGATAAAACTGTTTTTGAAAAAGGAAAGTAATTAAATCAGTAAGAGGCAATATTTGCATTTCAATAATGAAACATTGCCTTTTCCAGGAACTTACAGTCGCTTGGGATGATATTCATCATAAGGGAAAGCCCATCCACCGTAAGATCCACCACGAGCAATGACAGCACCAAGGATAGCAACTTGGAAAATGGTCAAGAACACCAATACTTTGCTCAAGAAACGCTTACCAAAGCGATGAACATGAGCCAAAGAAGGAAGTGCGGTCATAAAAGTGACCATACCAAATACAACAGCAATAATAATATCAACAGGTGTATCTACACCCATACGACCCGTCAACGGAACAAAGATATCAATCATAGCATAGGTATAATCAGTATACAAAAGGGCCATGGGGAAAGCACATACGATATATGTCAATCCGCTGACTTTGGGTTTCCAGACGACACCTTTTTGAGCTTTGGGTTTCCATACAAATTCATTAAGGGAGGTAGCCACCAACAAGATGCTGCAGTAGATCCAGAAAATATATGAGCTTGCAACACTGGTCAAGGTAGTCAAAAAGGTACTAATAGCAAAACTGACGACCAACGAGATAAATGTACCATATTCAACATCCACATGTTGAGGACCTGGGAAGGCATAGAAGATATATTGAACGCCATACATACCGACCAATGACATAGGGCAAAAGATTAAGGCACCGTACCATTCGCGTGCGAACCATGCCATATGACGACCGATGGGCTCTGAAGTCAAAAACATGGCAATGAAAACAGGGAGTATAAGAGCAGCAGCTGCGCTGACGAAGATGGAAGTGGTGGATTTGATATAAGCACCCACAATGTTGGGAATTGTACGATAAGGAGATGAGTGAGAGGTCTTGTAGACGATATAAGCAAAGAAGATCACACTAACGAAGGCAGTGCCCATTTGAATAGTGAATGCTGTAGCCCATGAATAGACAACAAAGAATAAACCTACGATCATGATCATCAACCCCCAAAAATTAATAACATGATATTTTACATCTGGTCAAATCATCTGGAATACTGCAGCGTAATAGATCCAATTCCGTTTCATTTACATGGCGCCGCAAATCCCGGCCCACCCTCCGCCCGTAAAAAAGAAATTCCACTCCTCTTACCGTGAATATCGAAAAAGACGACTTCACTCGTGCGTTCAATGTTGGACAAAGTTGAATTCTTTGCAAGATAATCCACAATGGCTAATGTATTTTCACCCAAATGCTGAATAGCTCCTGGCTCCAAATTCTCAGTCAAATCCAAATGGGTATGATACAAATAAGAGTTCTTGTAAATGGCCATATCAATACCCGTCAAGTTACCATATTCTACAAATTGTCTGAAATCGGTATCTGAAAGAATCAATCCAGTTCTAAACACATCGTTGGCCTATATGGCATGTATTTCATCAGTATAATTCCGACTTTCTTTCTCGTTTCTTTTTTGTTCTTTGTTTTCTTTTTTTTCTGTTATCCTTACCACCACCGTGCCATGAGGATAAGGTGCTTGTTTATAGGCATCGATCATTTCTCTAGAATTGGCTTGGAACAAAATTTCACGACCAGTGGTACCACAAGCATCAATATTGACGACTGATCGAATACTATATGAAGAATAAATACCATTTTAGTTAATCTGTCTGTGTGCGCAGCGCGCGCGGGGATAGAGTTTTGAAACGGATAATCATTCGGTTATATAAAACAAAATTGCATAAAAATGGATAGTAAAAAACATACGAATCTCTAATATCATGCATGGTGATAAATGCGTGGGAAGCATCTTGTAGAGTTTCTTCTGCGCCATTAAATACTATAAACATTGATCATTACCCCCAAAAAAAACCCATATCATGAGTTCATCCATTTTGCTTATGTTTGTTTGTTTGTTTGCTTTTTTTAATGGGTTGATAATACTTACAAAATACAATCGAGTTTCTGTATCCAGACCAATTACGTTGACTTAATACACGAATGATTTCCAACATAACAGCAACACCAGAACCATCATCCGTGGCTCCAGGTGAGCCGAGTGTAGTATCAAAATGGGAATTCAATAAAATGGCATTTTCTTCACAAGAACGAGACTCAGTTTCGGGACATGAAAGACGAACGATGATGTTGGTGACATTGGTATATGCTTTGAAGACCACTGTTTTTTAAAAAATAACAAATAAATTGTCAGTCATCCTATTCCCTCCTCGCCTTTTCTAATAGGATAAAAACATACTGTTATCCATAATATCAAATCGATGGGTGCCAGTTGCTTGTTGTACCCAAATATCAAATTTAGGTGCACCTGTAAGACCCTGCGCTTCCATCTTGTATACACGCACCGCGTTTTCCAAATAATCAAATGTTTGTTTTTCTTCAACAGTACCAACAATGCCTAAATAACAACCAAACGCCCCAAAACCCATTCGTTATCAACCCAATCCAATCTACTTTTTTTTTCTTTATTTTGATATACGGAGAGAGGAACCATAGTCAGCAACAACAAAATAATAATAATAAAGCGACTTACGATAACCCAAGGTATCACTTAGATAAGAAATCGTTTCCATTGCATTATGTTCAGAAAATTCTGTATATCCAGTATCAGGATCTACACCACGATGAATTTTAGGTTCAGGTAATTTGTAATGAAGGTGAGTTGCTAATGCAATCGCGAAAACCCAACATGCCAAAAGTCTAAACCATGATCCAAAAGCACCACCAGACGACTCTACAATGGCCTTTTCAGAAATACTGACAGGATCTAAACTACTTGAACTGTCGTCCCTGATTTTCTTTCTCAGAGTCGCCATAGTCTTTCTTTCTCTCTCTTGAAATCACGCGTATGCAAAAAAAAAAGTAAAAGAAAAAGAAAAAGAGAGAGAAAGAGAGAAAAGGGGAATATCTGTATACAAGAAAATTAAAAGTTGTACCGCAAGCACTCACACATGAATTTCCAAACGCAGATTTCCGGTTAAATAAACGCGCCGAAGGTGGGAGGATTGATTGTGCTTCTGATGCTCTAACTATCAAAACCAAGGTCATTTTATTACAATGAATCAGGTATGATCTATCTAGAATGAAAAATTATCTCGACTAACTATGGAGTAGTGGTAATGCTGATATATTATCAGCAACCAAAAAAACCATCAGTACCAGAAATATAGGTACTGGCTCGAATTGAACCTTTTACTATTGCTTATATATATGTACTAATCTCATTACATCAATTTGTACCATAATTCAACGTTCGGTGATTTTGAATCATACAAGCGTGTATCTTCTGTGACCACTTATTCCCAAAGTTTCCAAATAATAACAGTCTCAAAGCGACTCTCCGGATTACTGGGGAAAAAAATTTGCAGTATAAATACCACTTTCAGTATGCTTGATTTATGCTAATAGTTATAATTGAATACAACGTTGGTAGTAGCAATTAAATTTGATTACCGATGGCAATGCTGATGATGAGGAAAATGACGTTGTTCACTATCCTGTTATAAAAAAAAGTCATTGATGGCGATATCATTACCATCATGTACTGGATATCCAATAAAACCTATCAGCCCGAAGTACGCCACCATAATAAGAAAGATTGGCCTCTATGTATTCAAAAGGAACATTATTTTAATACATAAACAAAGTTTTAATACAGCATACACCATGTTATTATTTATAATTTAAATAGTGACCAACATATTAAATTGGTGTATGAAGATGTGTACCTAGATAATAAATCCTACTAGTCCATAACAATGGAATTATTTAAATACAGTGACAATATTTTATATCCATGTAGGACATCTTATTTCGGTATTTGAATTATTGGTGCTTAGGAAAGATCTACGACGAAGAAAAAAAAAAGCTTGTGTACTTTTGAGTTACGTGGGACAAAGCGCATGCTTCATGATCGCCCTGCTTCTTTTTGACGTTGTTTTATTATAACGTGATATTTTATTTTCTTCCATTCATTCAATTCTTCCTCTTCTTGTTACTATTGTTGCTGTTTAATAAAATAGTCGATTCATTCATTATTATTGTATATTGTTACTATCAAATATTAAATTCAAAGTGGTATATCAAGAAAAGTTTATTTTCTTTTAGTATACTAACCAATAAACTAGTACGTATATCTTTTTTGATGACTGCGCCCGATACTGTTGTTCATGTTGCTTCTATTAATACTACTTTTAGTGCTATGGTTTAATTGTAGTTATTTCAAAGAAGAAGAATAAAGTAAAAGTAGAAAGAGAAAGGAAATACCAAGAGATTATATAATAAGTCATTCTAAACTAATACATAAACACAATACTAATAATAATAATAATTAGTTCATAAAAAACCAAATTAAAGATTTCTTTCTCGTATAAATAGAAAATAATTCAGTTATTAATCCGAGGAAAGCATTTTTAAAAAAGACCATTAAAGGCAAATTGCCCTGTATTACTTTTACTCCACTCAAAAAAACAGCGACACACTCAGCGGTGTTTTTTATATTAGAAAGAATTGTTTGGTTAAATACAACTCTCTCTCCCCTTAAATACCTTTTTTTTCTCTCTCACCCACTCACTTCTCACCCTTTTTTTTTCTTCTTTTCTTCCTTTTCGCCCATTTGCGATAGGTCTTCTATAAAGTCCTAACGTATATCGTTCTTGTTTTCTTTTTATTATTATTTTTTTGCATTTCTATATTATCTTTTTTCATACAATTATCCATAAAAAAACCATACACACCATGTCGGACGCGAAAGGAGAATATCGAGTTGCTATTAACGATTCAGCAGACGATGGAAAAACACCTCCAGCACCATCCATTGTAGCTCCTTCTATTTTTACATTGTCTCCAGGAGCGCGTGCTGCATTACCCATTGTGAGTTATTGTTTCGCAAGCATCTTGATGACTGTGACAAATAAATATGTCGTGAGTGGTTATGGATTCAACATGAACTTTTTACTATTAACAGTTCAAGTAAGTTTATATTTCATATATATATATATATATATATATATTTACTTCTATCTATTTTTTAAAGGAGGAGAGGTGGGAGTACAAGAGGTTTCTATTATATATATATATATATATATATTATAATTGCGTATTTTTTTAATAAAGAAAAATAACCAACTTTTATATATAACTCATGAATATGATGTATTTTTCCAAATTTCATTTAGAATGTGGTTACTGTAATGTTACTTCAAACCTTTAAATTTCTTAATCTGATCAAATTCCGAGATTTCGATAAAGATGAAGCACGCAAGTGGTTTCCTATTGCAGGAGCACTTGTAACAATGATCTACACAGGCTCAAAATCGCTCCAATATCTACGAATTCCGATATATACGATCTTTAAAAATTTGACAATTATTTTGATTGCATATGGTGAAGTAATTTGGTTTGGAGGAAGTGTCACTCGATTAATGTTGATTTCTTTTGGTTTGATGGTAAGATGGATCCTATTTACTTTCGGGAAGGATACTCTATTCGGTTGAGAAAAGAGAGAGAAGTATGGAAATGATAAACAACGAGGGAGTATGAAAGATCATTCACCCCATTTTGGGTATTTGTTTATTGATTGACTTATTTTCTGTAAAAAAAAAAATAGGTCTTGTCATCCATTATTGCTGGTTGGGCAGATGTATCTGAAACATTAAGTGATATCTTGACAACGGACAGTTCATTTATTGGATATTTTTGGATGGCTACCAACTGTTTCTCATCAGCAGCCTTTGTATTGTATATGCGTAAGCGTATCAAGTTGACCAACTTTAAGGATTTCGATACTGTATATTATAACAATTTGTTATCCATTCCCATTTTAATTATTCCTTCCTTGATCTTTGAAGATTGGAGTACAGAAAACTTTGCCAGAACTTTGTAAGTTTTATGAATCATTTAAAAAATAAGGGTTTATTTACATCTATCTTTATGAATTAGGGAGGGGGAAAGACAGATGGAAAAAAAAAGAGGAGAAGATGAGGAGAAAAGCACACCGTTATCTTGAAAACTCATCCATCATTATATACAATTTTTTTTAGCCCCGAAGAAGTACGTACACAAATGATTTATGCCATGATCTTTTCAGGTGCATCTGCATTCGCCATGTCTTATGCTTCAGCATGGTGTGTACGTTCCACTTCATCCACTACGTATTCCATGGTGGGTGCTTTGAACAAATTACCTATTGCCGCTTCTGGTATCTTATTCTTTGGTGATCCTGCTACTTTTGCTAACGTTACTGCTATCTTTATTGGTAAATATTGGGATAAGCAAGGGGAGATAAAAAGATGTATATCTCTCTATAGATACTAATAGGATTGAAATTTTGATTTTTTGATTTTTTGAATTTAGGATTTGTGGCCGGTCTTGTTTATTCTTATGCTAAAACCATTGGTAGTAAACCAGCAACAAACCAACCTCAAAGTATTCCCATGTCAGCTTCAAGTCAAAGTGCAGCTGATGCTGCTAAAGCTAATGGAAAATTGTAAATGTAGAGAAATAAAAAAAAAACGATCGCCTTCTTTTCCCTCCCCCTTACAACCACCATACTACACACACTCACACATTCAACCAATCTCAATATATACACATATCACATTCACGAATTCAAAAACAAAATAAAACATAATAATTATAATAATTATTAAATAAAGCATTATATAAATAAATACATATATATTAGTATACACAACCCAAAGTAATCGAGTTAGATCTTTTTTTATTTTTTTAATCTTGGTATAAAGGAAAAACATTGTAAAAGGAATTGTCGTATCCACTGTACAAAAAATTGTGGATGATGTAATCCAATAATCAAAGGAGATAATTTAACTTGATGTGAACGATTAATATTTGATAATCGATATCCTTGAACGGCTTGTTCTCTTGGTAAAACACTAAGAATATCGGATAATGCTTGATCAGTCAATTGATCGTTCATACGCCAAATCAAAATTTGATCCTCGGTATCCTGTTGCTGTTGTTGTCTTGTTCCATCCATGGTAATCGCCACATTATCATCCCCTTCTTGACCTTGTTGTTGTTGCTTAGATACAAGTTCCAATCCCAACACACCTTGTAATAATCGAACATATTCAATCATGACATCTGTCCCATTTTGTGTCAAGACATAGTCATAACATTCCCATTCAGTCAATGCATGTTTAAACAATTGATATCGTAAAAATCCAACTAGACCACGCATAAAGGGGATACACCCGACATCGTTGGCAAATCGATGAGCAAATTCCTTGACGAGAGCTAAACGTTGTTTCTCATTCACACCAGTCCCTAGTGCTTGAACATGTTTAAGTGTATCGTTGAGTTGTTGTCGTAATTCTAATTGTCGTTGTTCATGCCATCGTACACGTGCATTGCGCCTTGTTTCAAGAAACAATGACCATTGGTTACCGGGTAAACTGTATTCTTGGTCATTTTCTTGTTGTTGAACAAACCCTAATTGGTCAAGGTATGAACGTTCTTGATCTTTTAAAGACGTGGCAACAACAGTGAAACCATTGTTTTTTAGTTGACCACACCCTTCTAGAAATAAAATAAAGTGATTCGCTTCTTCGTCCCCGTTAAACCCTTTGATACAAAGTTCTTCCCAAATATCCATGTGAAAAGGGGTTCTAAATGTTTTGGGGCTAAAAAAAATATGTAAAAGAGAGAGAGCGCAATTAAAAAGAGAACAAGAGAATTCTCTATATAACGACAAAAAAAACTTAATTGTTTCATATGATAATGGTAGATTGGCCAAAAAGTATAAGTTTGTATTGTATTACAGAAATAATAATAATAATAAAATAGTAAAAGTAGCAATAAAGCATTACAGGAATTTGATGCACAGAAATAATTATCATCATGCCCATATAGATTTCCATCCTATGGATAGAAACTATTACATGTTGCTATTGTTGTTATGGGGATGATGGTAATAAATGGTACCTGAGAAAGAGTATGAACCAGGTACAATAAGTTTTCTAATAAAAACAAAAAGATCATGAGCTTCAAAATTTTTATGGGCCTCTGATTCTTATTTTTTGTTTGACACGGCTTAGCTGTGAATCCACTTTATCTAATCGTTCTTCAAGTGCTTCTTTTTGTCTTCGCGATTGTCTTGATCCTCCTGATATAGGTATTTTTGAATATTGTAATAATATCTGTTTTATCAATGCAAATCGTTAATAAAAAAAAGGGCATGGCATTTGTGTGACATTCTACAAAAAAAGAGTATTTATTACCTGTTCTTTTTCTTGTGTAAGATCACGAAGTTCACGATCCAATGTGTCATTTTCAGACTTTAATTTCTCGGCTGTTTCTGATATTGTAGTTGTTGTTTGTGAATAATTCACTTCAGGTATCCCACTATTATTGTTGATGATGCTACTGGTATTACTATGTTTTGAAAAAGTACTGCTACATTTGCTATATATACCAAAAAATACATAACGTTTTTATAATCAATAACTCGTTGGTATATTGTTTATATGATAATTATAACTCTTCTTACCGTGATGTTGCTTGTATTGGTTCTTCATTTATCTGTTCCTGCTGACAATGTTGATTATGTGTTACTGCTGCTTCTCCAGAGCTACTGTTAGTTGTAGTTGAATCAGATGAGGCTACACTGGCTGCGGCTGCAGCTGCAGTTGTTGTCTTGGCAAGTTGTTCCATGGCAAACTTTAATGCTTGCACTTGTTCTTCTGCTTTTCCTAATTGAGACTATTATATGGTTATTCACACAAGACATCATGGTAGCGACATTACACTTATCAGGAAGGTTATGTGGGTTTCTTCATATGATTTTACTTACGTGAAGCTGTTCAATCTTTTCGTCTTTTTGACGGATTTGATCTTGATATGCGGATTTATCCTTATCCATTCGTGATTGAAAATCCTATAAAAATATACAATATAATACATGTGTGAGAAAATATCTGTATGTAATATGTGCGTGCCTTTTCCCACATGTTCGAATTTGCATATAAATGCAGAACAAAATGTGGGTGTATTTTGCACATAGTAGGTGGACATACATCTAATTCTTGTTTATACTCATTGGCTTCTAATGATTTTTCCCTATATACATGACATCTCAATGAGTATCATTGACAAAAATAATAAAGGATGGACTACAAATAAATAAATAAATGAGTATTTGTTTGTTTGTTTTTAATTACCTAACATCGTCTGATACAGTTTTGATCTTTTCCAGTAGGATAGACATATCATGTTCTTTATGTTTGACATTCAACTATATAAATAGATAAAAATAAGAGCGACCGAGAGAGAGAAAAAGCTGCAGGGTTAAATAAAAAGAGATCTTATTCACGATCGTGGATAATTGGGAGGAGGGGGATAGGTATAAAATTATTACCTTTTCTAATTCCAATCGTTGAGTTAACATGCTTTTTTCTTCTGCTAATTTTTCAACGATGCGACCAAAATAATCCAAATCCTTTGTTGTTGCTATAAATATATGGAGTAAGGATGAGTTTATGTGTTGTCACAAACGGCAGAAGCATCAAAAGAAAATACAGTTTTGCTTAGATCACAGACATTTTCTTTTGCTTATCTCCCTCCCTTCTTGAACTTTTTTTTTCCACACTAATGCGGCACATATAAAAAAAAATGTGATCATGCATGGAATCTATATAAATATTTACCTTCTTTTTGCTTCTGCAATGCAGCTACAACCTTTTTTTCTTTTTCAAGCTCCTCACGCAGGAGGGTTACTTCGTCCTGTGCTGCCATGTTTGTTGATGATGGCGATCCTTCTTCTTTTTGAATTATCCCACTTTGTGTTGTAGTAATTACAGTTCCATGGTGATCGTAATTGTTATTATTACGAGATGAAGATGAATAGGATGATGAGGAAGAAGATGATGAAGCGGCCGAAGTGGACGATAACAAGGATGGGTTGCCATTATTTATAATAGCAGCATCATCACTTTTATTATTATTGATTTGTTTAATGGACGGTGATGATGCAGTGGTTGTAGTAGCTTCAGATGAAGAAGCATTAATCATCTGCCAATCTTCTTGCTGTTGTTGGTGCCTTTGTTGAACAAGAATATGGGAATCATTGGCAACTGTTGTTATGAAAGTAGAAGAGTTATTAGGAAGTTTACTATGACTCAATTGAGAGGATGAAAAATGTTGTTGTTCTTGTTGAGGAGGTGGTAACCAACTACTATCTGTATTCGGTTGGTCGTCAGCTGATGTAAAGAATAAATTATCTGATGTTTGATGTGACATGATGGCACAACTTTTTCTCTTCATCATTTTATCATATTCGTCGTTCTCATCCTCATTTCCATATTTACTAGGAGAACTTAGGAAAAAGGCACTAATCAAAAAAAATTGTATAAGCCATATGAACAAGATTTATATAAACAAAAAAGGAGGAGGGAGAGAGAGTATGGTTGAGGTAAATGGTAATATGGATAGTTAGTGGTGGTGATGATTGATTTTTTAAAGTGTCAAAGGGGAAAGGAGGAGGCAAGGGAAACGGAAGGGATGAAGAAAAAGAGAAGGGAGGGGTTTGAAGAGAGAAAAAGAATTGGAGGGAAAGAAAGAAATAAAGGCTACCTTAATCGATTATTAGCACCACGAATTTGTCCTCGTCTATTACCATTATACATTCGTTGACGAAATCGATCTTGTTGTGGTGAATGTTGTTGCTGACTTTTCTTTCTTCCTATTTTATGTCACAATGATGGATATTGAAGTATCATAAGGTTTTGAACGATCAAAAAGGTTATAAGTATAAGCATAAAGTTAGGGTTGATGAATTATATATATTCATAATCCTAGTAAGGAGCCATAGGAGAGAGATAGAAAAAGAAAAAAGAAACTCATCATCATGGTGATGAAAAGAAAAAATATCAAAAAAAGGAAGTTTCAATATACCTAATTTCAAATCTACCGAAGGATGTGTTGTCGTTCTGTCGTTACCATTATTAGAAAGGTGATGATTGGATGATGAGCGAATGGTATTATTAAAACTGAATAGTTTCCAAAATTTTGGTATTGTTTTAGAGGATGATAATTTATTTGATATTGAAGATTTAGGTTCTTGACCATGGTTATTTGTAGTAGTAAACGAATGTTGCATGATTATCAGAGTAAGGGAGAAAAAAAAATTTAAAAAAAAGAAAGAAAGAAATACACAAATGGATGATGGGAACAAAAAAAACGATTAAAAAAGAGTCAAAGAACAAAAATAAAGACAGGGGAAGACGGGGAAGAAGAGAGTGGGAATAAAAATAAGAATTTCTGTTCTTATACAATGACAAAAATATACAATTAAACAAAAGTATCATAATTATTATAAGCTAATAATAAGTTTTAAGTAATAACCCATAATCATACAAGGGGGGGAGAGGAAGAGGAACAAGTAGGGGATAATAAATAGAATGCTGAGACAGGAGAAGTAAGAAGAAGAGTATATTATTGTATATAGAAATAGAATAACGTGAACAAAGTGAAAATATGGGCTTATCCTTTTATAAGCTATAGACTTAATATAATAAGAATAAATATAGAAAAGAAGTATTGAAGAAAAGAGAAAAGAAGAGGAGGAGGAGACGAAGAAGAAGGGTGATGATTGACACTATAGTTTTTTTTTTTTTATTATTATTATAATTAATAAATTTATAAATATAAAACTTGTTGCTTTTATAAACTTTATATCCGGTTATTAAATCAAATCATTTTGTCATCGTTATTCTTGTTGTTCTGCTTGTTGTCTTACTGATGAATATCCATTATTATTACTGCTGTTTTTACTATGACGGCGTTTATACATTAAAACAGCAATAAAGGAGAAAAACACCAAATAGAGTACTAAATAAGCCGACCACATGCTTCTCGCCGATAAACCGTTATGTTCATTATTATTATCATTCATTGTTGTTGATGTTTTATAAATAGGTAATCGTTTTTTAATCCATGGTCGAGTAAATTCATCTGGCATGGTTGGTTTCCAATGTGGGATATAAGGTGGACCTTGTCGAACATAATCCCATTTACCGGGTGTTTGACATGATAAATCTGTGCGTACGTATTCCTCCTGGTCACTTGGAATAGAATAGGAGTTTGGATCATGACGAGCACGCCACCATTGAGCCACACCATGGCATACACCACACCAACCAGTTCTTCGATCATTTAATTCCCAACTACTCCAATTTCCATGAAATGCCGGATCCAGTCGTTCTTTGAGTGGCTTTTGGTCAATGTTTATTCGATGTGAAAAATATTCGAGGTAGGCGGTATCGTTTTGGTCAAGATAATTGATATAGTCAGCAAGTTCGCGTGGATCTGGATAAGCATCCATACGAATTGCTGATCGTGAGGTGGGTATAAATGCTTCATAATGTTTTGGTCCATCGATGATGGGAACCGTGGATGCGGAGATGGTGTCAAATAACTTTTCGGATACTACTCAAAATGTGTCATTATTATTATTATTTACTACTATGCCAAGTTATATCGTATTTTTTTTAGGAGCATGTCTCCTTCTCAACCTCCAACTTCTTTTTTGGCGTATATATATATAAATAAAACTTACCATAATCATCACAATTGGCATTTTCAATCGCAAGATAAAATTTATATTGTTTCATTAAATCCGACCTGGTTACATCGTCTGGGAATTCTTTGTTTTTGAGACATCCACCATAGTTATCCACTTTAATATATTTCATTAATTCTTTGACATAATATTGGCGGCCACTCCATGCTTTACAATTGGATGCAATCCATAAAATAGGCGCGTCTCCCGTCTTGGCATGGATTAATTCGTTCGGGACAATTGGTTTATCCATGGGTATCATAACACGAGGTGAATAATAAGGGAAAACAAATCGACTGTTCAAATTGTAGGATCCAAGATAATCAAACATTTGTCGCATCATGGTGTCATCACGTCGAAAAGCTGGATCCATGGGAGATTCCATGGTGTAAAGAATCCATGGCTGACCTTTTATTCGTAAAGGGATATCTTTATTCGAATAATCAGACGCATGGAAGACAACGGCTGCTGCTGTTGATGATTCAGGCACGTTTACAATTTCGTCTCGATTCCCCGTAATGGTACACCATGACGAATCTCCATTGGGAGGTTTAATGGAAAGATCGCTTGGTTTTGGACATGTTACTTTCAAATCGGTTCCTAATAGAGTGATAATTCATATTCTATTAGCTACTATTGAGTATCTTATATATACTTGACAAAGATAAACCCTTCTATTACAACTAGCCTCCCACTTTTCTATTATGAAAATATTTCACTAATAATATCCAGAAAACAAAACACTATCTTGTTCCTTTATCTTACCTTCGTGAAAATCGGCCGAGAATACCTTTGTCCAATGAACAATGCGTATAGGTGGAATGTCAGCCATTGCTATAATTTTTTTTATAAATAACAAAGAAAATATATTGGCGGAAGGTGAATAAGAGCTTATGCTTCCAACACATTGACTGTTGTGCGATATTACCAAAAAAAAATACATTGTCGTGTAACCTTTATGAACATTGTGTGTCAATAGTAATACCCGTTTTCTTTCATACCCTACTAAAGCAGAAAGAAACATGTTGCCTTTGGATTGATAACATTGTCGTTATTCACATAAAAGTGACACTTTTGAGCGGAATGCTTTGGTTCTCAATGCAAATGCTTTTAGCATATGTTGTGAAACCCACATCAAAATTGGTTAGATTATATATATAGTTAGAGCAGTAATCACCTCATGATCCACAGTATCGATATCGAAGGTAACCAAATAAAATATATATTCCTACTAATCGTTTATTGCTTTCCATTATATTAAAAAAAAGTTGGGTATATATAGAAGTATATAAAATAAGGGCCAATAATAGTGCTAGCATCAGCAAAACAGCTCCTAATAGCCAATATCATCCACTCAAATATTCAAATTCACTACAATGATATTTTACCCTTCTTACTACTAGATGTGTTATTCTTCCCAAAGCTGAATGTCCCTAATTTGAATAGAATCTAATCATTGGATAAAAGTACGTAGCCTTCCTCCATGTTTTTATATCTTCAAAGTATGATAGAATATGAGGTTGGTGTGGACATCCATCTGTGATGCGCCATTATTTTCCATAAAATCCTGAGATATTCAACGATAATGGACATGTCCATGATCATACGGAAATTACACGAGATTATGGATCATTTGAATCGGTCTCGCTTCGTCGAAAGATGTATCATATGAATAGTTACGGATGAAATTTATTTTTGATGTGCATTTTATCTAAAGCTCGTTGATCATAATCTATGTATATAAAGAACAATGATTCAAAGATACTATAGGTGAACATATTATTGTTTATGATACTATATTTTAAGAAAATAATTGAAACGAAGCATTTAATAAAATATAGGATACCCATTCTTGAAATCCTTGAACCATCCATGTGAGCGCAGTGATTCAACGATATGGGTAATCTAGCAATAATGGATCATCCCCAAAAAAAATGACAGAACAAATGGTTTTTATATATAAAATGATTATTTGGTATATGTAAAATAATAATAAATAAGATAATCTAGGGAACAAGAAGAAGCAAAATCTATTCTACTTTTTCGGATGATTTTTTGCTGATAATGGTGGCTAACCCTTTATCCTTTTCATTGGGTCGAAATGCTGCTTTTTTATGACGCGATGATTCCATTTTTTTGATATATGCCTCGATACCAATTGCTATACAGAAAACATAGACGATTGACATTTTTAGTACCACCAGAAAAAAAGTCCATCCCATTCTCTCTTTTTTTTTTTTTTTTTTTTTTACCTGTAAATACCAAAGCAACACCAGCCCATTGTCCCACACTAAGTTTATGATTAAACCAAAAGACGCTCAATAACATAGTAAATAACTTTCGAGTGACTGTCACGGTCACCAATCGAAGACTACCATATTGTTGAAGTGTATAAAAGATAAAGCATTGACCCACGGCACCACATAGACCAAACAACAACACATCACCAATGACGGATGGGTGGGTTTGACAGAATCGAATGGCTTGACTGAGTTCATCGTTATAAGGATTGAACAACAAGAAAATCGTCATATAGATAGATCCAATGGCATTCATAAAGAACATCATATGTTGACCACTAACATACGATCCAAAATCATGGAAAATTTGATCCTGTGTTGCATTCGTCAATCCATCAATTACCAAGTTCGTACCGAGTAAAAAGAGGCCCCACAATGAATTTGCAGCGGCTCCTTTTTTATTACCGCCTTCGACGTTATGATAGAGCATAAACATGGAAACACCAGCTGTAATCAAAAAGACACATACGTATTTGTACAATGGAAATTTTCGTCGATAGACCACCAAGTTCATCAACATGACGGGGATCAGTTTACACGATTTACCCAAGATCATGGTGGGATAGTCAATATGTTTGAGTGCTGCATAACCGAATGGAGAACCGGTACAATTGGTGAATGCGACTTGAGCGTATTTGACATAAAGAGCGCGAGGGGATGATGCCAAGTTGAGATGACGTCCACTGACTTTAATATAGATGAATGACACAATGGCGGCGATCAATGATTGGATCAAGTTGAGGAAAATAAAGTAACGGAATTTTTCAGGTGCATCACTATCGCCATAAGGAGTGGTACTGACACGTTCTTGAACGACACCCCATGTCAAGAAACAAGTGTAGATCCCTGCAACACAAAAAGTGAAAACAAGCATAAAAGAAAGACAACAAAAAATAAATAGAAAATAGAAAAAATAGCGTTTTCCCCTTTATTATATTTTTTTCGGTGTGGCAACGCTTGGTTGGCGAAAGATGATTAGTTGGAATTTCTTATTACCGTTGAATTAGAAAGTTTTGGCATTAATGGATTGGACCTGTCAAAATTAGTAGGGATTTCAGAGAACTGTTTCTTTAATTGTCTGAACTACTACTAATCACATTATATTATGTCAAGAGGCTGGGATGCTCTTCCTGGCATTCCTACTATGTTCTCTTAAAAAATAGACCCCTTTTATAATTGATGATGCTTTAAAATAAGAGAAGCTGTTGTTCCGCTTAATAAATGAATGATATCCTATTGTTTCAGCGGTGGCCTTATAAAGTTTCTCAACAAGCCCAAAGAAAAAAGTTAAATACACCATATACAGTTATATTTTCATATCTTGATATATAACTAAACAGCTCTATTCCATATACAAATAGTTCCGAATTGGTCATATTACACGTCTATTATTAAAGAGCAGGCAGGCTTAGTTTGATGAACAACAGATCGAAGGAATATGCCGATTGTGATGCATAAATATGCACATATTACTGAACTAATAAATACAAAAAAGAGCGCAGAATTTAAATACTCCAACAGTGCCCTCATCAATACTACTGTATCATCATTATCAGTAAAATACTACTTGTGAGTAGGTTTATCACCGGAAGAAAGGGAGGAATTATATGCATAGAAGATCTTTGAGAAGATTTTAAACATGATTCATCATATTATTATACATATATAATAGTTGCTGATAGTACGCCACATTAACATCCAACTATGTTCTTAAGGGGTTCCTCCAACCTGAAAAAAAAATTATAATATCAATAATTGGAGTTTGTATACAAGTAGTAACAAACTGTACTATGCATTACACGTGCATAAATTTTTTCATAAAGGGGGTGATGAGGATATAAAGAAAATATTTCTAGACTGTTTTATTTTTCTTTCCCTTCTTGCTACATATTTCAATCCATACACCTATATATCTACCTTCTTGTTATTATTCATTTTTTAATAGTTTCATCGCATACAAATTTCATCATTATGAAAACTTTTTGTGTTTTATCATTACTCTTTAGTACTTTTCTTATCTCAAATGCTCAACTATTAGAAAGTATTACACCTGCTCTTGGAGGAGGAGAACCACCAAAACAAATATGTATGTAATGACGAATTTCATTCATTTTTATATATAAAGGGAGGTAGTCTATATAACTCATATTGTTTTTCTTTGTACAATTACAACAGTTGATGGAGTTATTTCTGTATACAACTTTGCTCAAGAAGGTATATTACAAATGATATGGACACTAGGTTGTCCTGATGTAAAAGGGACGACAAATCATCCTAAAGCAGAACAAGCATGCAAAGAACTTGAACAACTTCGAGGTAATCTTGACTCTTTAGCTACCAGCAGTCAACCAGAAGTGAATGCCCCTGGTTGCCCTGAAACGGATATACGAGAATTTGCTGCTCTTTCAATTAATGGAAAATATAACGGCCAAGAAGTAAAAGTGATGGAAGTAAAATATCGTAATCGATGTAGCCTTCAAGTTGCTCTTGCCCAAGCCAATTTACCAGATCTGGTTCCGTTCGAACAAGATGGAAATTTATCACCACCCATTGATGCAGCTCCTGCTACCACTGTTTAAAAAAAAAGTATTATATAAAAAATGAGTCGATTTTGGCGTTGTTGTTCCATAATAAATTATATAAAAATAAAATTAATAATAAATATGCAATAAGGCTATAAATATTTACCCATAGTACATTGCTTACGAATCGATTGGATTTTGCACATACGAGAGCAGAAACCATCAACAAAAACAAACAAATAAACAAACAAACGATGTGTGAAAATCAAGATTATTTTTGTACATTATTTTTATAGAATTATATCCAGGTGAGAATTGGACAAAAAAAAATAACATTCTTAAATATAATTATAAAAATAAGTGAGAAATAGAGTTTTTAAGAACACAGCAATTTATTTCATTATATTTATTGCCACTATCTCTTTAACAACAGTACACATATATAATTATAATTGTTCACTAAAAACGCGTTCCATGTAAAGTCGAACTATTTTAAGTCAACTCCTTTTCATATTCCCTAATTGTCCAATTTTTTTTTGACAACCATAAACGTTATCTACACCTAGTTAAATTGTACTACTGAATTACCACACATACCCCATATAAAATACACATAAAGAAAAAGAGGAAAAGTGTAATTGATTATTATTTTCCTATATCTATATATTACGCTTCTTCTCACAAACACTGATTAGAATAAAATATGTAATTTTCTAAAGGTTATTATAATCCTTCATTAAGTCGCTTTCAGCAAGAGAAACAAACTGAATTAGACATGTCAAAAATATGATGGGTATACGAGAACGAAATCATTTGACAATTGATAATTGGTTTTATGGAAACAACTATTACAATTGATGACGATTCAAATCCATTATTTTAGAAATGCATAGTCCATTGATCATCATCATCCAATGACGGAGGCACTGCTGATGATTATTCTTACCATGGCCGTGGTGGTGTTGCGCATATACCCGAACTGAATATGTAATTCAAGGTAACTTTTTTTTTATGATGCTCCATCATATATTTGTAAACAATTGACATTTATCATGTTGTTATTACAGATTATATTAATTATTATTGTATATATTTTTGTACCGTCAAAACATGTGGACTCAATATGAGACTCGAGAATTTTTTTTTTCGAGTGAGTCCAGAAATATTTCAAGTCCACTGAATATTTGAGTTATTATTATTTGAAGTAGTAAAATAAGTAAAGAATATGTTTAACAAGAAGATAATTATATTTATGAACACTCATCTTTTCCTGATATCTTATTCCTCCATATGCTTCGGAATAAAACAATACAAACTGCTATTACCTACCTTCCGCTTTTACCAGTAAAGGACAGGAAGAGCTGCTTGTACTAGTGCGCATGAAATTACGGCTTAACAGTATAAAAGAACTTGGTATTTTAATACAATCATATACAGTTTCTTCTATTTTAGAGGATTTCGTTAGTATTTTATAAACAGTAGCTGCATAAACTATGGCTGTGTGGATTGTGAATTGTCTTGATGTCTTTGCCTTATTAACCATAAATTATATTCCTCTTTCTTCCCGTATATATGTTCACATTCATATATATACCATGTAAATCTGTCCATATTTATTTATACATCATATTTTAAAATGATTATATATATAATAAATAACCAATAATAATTCGAATGTATATCCACACGTCTCATTTTTCATTCGTGATCAAACAGCTATGTTATGAATAACATATGGAATAAATGATGGATCTTCCTGGGATCAAATGATTGATGGGTCATGTCAAAATTCAGTATAAATAAAAAAAGGTTCTCGTTACCCGTAGGATCAAGATTGTACAACACGATTGTGTTACAAGCGTTTCATCATGGATCAGATTAGCGTATAATTTTTGCGTTACAATTATTTCTGAATGATGAAATCATTGAAATATATTCGCATAAAATACTCTCATGCTTCAATTTTATATATTTATTGAACTGATATTTCATAAGTAAAGTGGTTGATATAGAAAGTGATTGGTATAAATAAGAAAAAGCTTAATTTATCATTATTTATAATTTTTATAATAATAATAAACAAACAATCCCTTTATATAAAATAGTATGCTCAGCTCATAACAACTTTTTGAAAGATCACATTACTAGTCCATCCCTTATTTTTAAACAAAATATCTTTGCATGTGTACAAAAATACGAAATATATATGGGTTGGATAAACGGCTCCACCCACCATAAAAAAAATCATATGATGAGATAAAGAAGCAAAAAAAAAAAAAATAGTACTTTTATATGTATATATATCGTAACAATGGAGGAGAATACAGTTTGTGTTTGTCAAAGGGTAAATGGATGCGAGAGAGAGAGAAGATTTAGCAATATTTATATTCTATAATGGGACCACCTGTTTCTGATATTTCTGGAATTGTACATTCTAAATCAAAGGTCTTTGCTAAAACAATTTTGTATATCTTTTGTACATTAATGGAATGAGCTGTTGAGCAAAATATCAAAGGTGCTTTCATGGCTCGTGCATATTTCCTTGCCTATCCAATTGTATATTTATATATAGGATAAGTATATTTCTCTTTCTCTCTCTCTCTCTCTCTCTCTCTCTCTGTGCGTATATATATAGGATTCAATCATACAACGTTTACCTGTCTTGTCACTTCTTCATGATAATTATCGGAAAGATGAACAAATTCATCATATTTTGTTCCGACTAACAATGGAACTGCGCTCTATTATAATAATTTTTGTGAATTAGGGGTTGTTACCAACTTTTATCATATGCATCAAGAGAATTAAATAATGAATATAGATTTTATACCAACCAGATTCATGCCACGTGCTTGTCGATACCATTCCTTAATACTGTTGAGGGTTTCTTTTCGAGTTAAATCAAATGTGAATAAAATAGCCACTGCGTCATCACATACAAGTGGTAACATGCTTACGAATTCCTTTTGACCTATATAAGCATATATCCATATCCATATCATTATCTTTATCATGCCTCCTTCTATCCTTGGTTGGGATGAATGAAATAATCAAATTTGAATAACAAATAATACCAACCACCTAAATCCCAAATAGTAAAAGTGATTTCCGTATTTTTTATAATAATCGATTTCTCCATGAAATTTACACCTATTTTTATTTTTGTTTTGTTTGTTTTGTTTTCATTTTTAGTAAAGAGTATATTCATTCACACACTTTTATTATTATATATACAATACCAACCTAAGGTTTGTACATATTCTTCATCAAATGCACCTTCTGCGTATTTGACCATAAGACTTGTTTTTCCGATGTTTGTATCACCAACTATACCTGTTTTGAGTACAATACTATCATGGGGAAATAAGTAAGAAGGGAAAAAAGTTTGTTTTAGTTTATCATCATTTTTAATAAAGAACTATACCTCTTTCGTGGTGGTTGTGATGTAGTTTCGGAGACTTCATTCGAAGAATTTCTCGTTGTTGAAAAATGGTCGTCTCTTGATGCTGATAAGGAAGGTGTAGATGGTGAAGAAGTGGCCATAATGTAATCAATTATATTATTTATACGAAAAAAGAAGAAGAAAAGAAAAAAAGGGAGGTAAAATAAAATAGGTTTATGAATTATGACAATTCTTTATACAATCAAGTTGAATTATGATCATTTAATACAAAGAAGAGTTATTATAAAAAAAAGACGTCACAGATCAAAGAATTATTATAAGTAAGAACAATGAACACGCATACTGTAAAGCTTATAGCACATAGTACATAGCCCACATAGGCTATATAATAATGCAAGGCACCAGGGTCTAGTGTGTGTGTACTACAAAGATCGACCTTAAATTACAAATTTGGAGAAAAACACCGACCTCCTCGGCCATCATAAGGAATCAATTGCTGTCTGTCCATCCGTCCGTGGTTTCACCGGATTTTTAAAAGGGATGATTCTATTTGGTGCCTTAAAACATTTTTAAAATCTTTTTTTTTTTTTTTTTTTACTTCTTCTTGCTCTTCTTCTTTTGTTGTTGTTTCTGGTTTAAAATCATTAAACACTTATAACCAGAGTGGTGGCCCTCTCTCTCTATTTATTTATCCTTACTCTTATTCTCTTTTTCTTATCATTCTATATTTATAAAATGATGATGGATGTAAATAGCACAACAACTACGGATACGGGGCTTAGCAGTACTCTCATGATGAGGCGCCATTCTTTATACCAACCTTCAATTGCTGCAGTTACCACTTCTACAAAAACAACTGTTTGTTTAACAGTACCTCGTACCCGTTCTCGTTCCCATTCTACCTCATCTCTTCCCTCTTCTCCTACCTTCATGACCGAACTTACTGCATTTTCTTCATCCTCCTCTAAATTATTATCCGACGATGCTTCAACAATTGATATCGATGGTGATGATAATTGTTCCACAACTGGATTCTTACAATATATGGACGATCATGTCTTTGAGACTTGGGATAGTGCAAAGGCACTTGTTGTAGGTGCTGAACGTCTTTTACGATATCATGAATTACCAAAAGAATGGCAAGAAAATGAATACGTGTTGTCAGGGTGAGTATCCTATCAAACTTATTCTCGTTGGCCCTTTACATAAAACGATAAATCAATTAGCAATTTACTCGCTCTTTCTCTCATCCCCCCTCTCTTCTTTTCCCCTTTTTTTTTTATGACCCCCAAAGTGAACATCATACTGACAAAAAAAAAATCAATACTCACTCCTTGGCTTGAAATATAATTTATTATTAATAGATATCGATTCTACGCCTCCCATCGAGACTGTCTTCGATCCATTTTCATGCTTCATAATGAAACCCTTAATATTTGGAGTCATTTACTTGGATTCATCTTCTTTTCCTATCTTAGTGTTTATGTCTTTAATGTAAGCAAATAGAAGCAAAACCTTAATTGAGATCAATGGGAAAAAAAACAGAAAAAATTGATTTTTGTTTGTTTGACAAAATAGCATCATTTTCCGGAAGCACCCGCTAGTGATCGAGCCATTTTCGCGACGTTTTGTATAGCAGCATTGAAGTGTTTATTCTGTTCATCGATATACCATACATTTATCTGTCATCATAAAATTAAAGGATTTGCGGCAACCTTGGATTATATCGGCATTGCATTCTTGATTGCTGCATCTGTGTTGGT